>PVJO010017627.1:0-38757 GCA_004026905.1 Hystrix cristata | reverse complement strand
GAGGGGGGAAAACCTAGATGTATCATGTACAGGTACAAAATAACCATGTTGATTATGATCATTATGTATGCAATGTACCAATACATGTTCTTGGTAAAAAAATAAAAAAAAATTAAAAATATAAAAAAAACAAAAACAAAAACAAAAAAACGCCTTACACTGGAGAGACTTCTAAACAACGTGAATTTATTTTTCACAGTTGTGGAGCCGGGAAATCCAAGAGCAAAGAACTGGCAGGGTGGGTTTCTGGTGGGGTCCTGCGGTCTGCTCCGCGGACTGCGGCACCTTCCAGTGTGCCCAACAGGGCGGAAGGTCTAAGGTCTCTCCTGCGTTCTTTCTAAGGACGCTAATCCCAGTCACGAGGGGCTGGCTCCTGGTGATCTGATCAGCTCCTAACACCTTGCATTGGGATCCTTTCTCCATACACAAATCTGTTGACTGTCCCCGACTGTAGTAATTGTCCTCTAGTTCTCAGTTTACTCCCACAGCTGAGACCCAAGAAGGAAGGAAGGGTTAGGCTGAGCCAAGAAGAGACTCCCCCACCCCCAAACCACCACCACCATCTGAAAGCCTCGGGCTGGCCCATCCTGATGAGAGGAAGAATTCCCGGGGGGAATGACACTGGGACAGAGGCTGACTCCTAGCTATCAAATCTAAGGGCCCGTACTGTCTACCCTCACCACCACCACCCCATTTTGCAGATGAGGACACTGAGGCTTGAGAGGGTCTGTGAGTCGCTGGAAGCGGATGAGAGAGACTGGCAGGAGGCTCTCACTCCGCAGTCCGTCGGCGTTGAACCGTGCTGCCGCAGGCAGGCAGGACACTCGGCGGGACGCGCTCCAGCTCCTCCTGGCAAGGGCGCGAGTGAAGCCGGGCGGGGGCGCCTGGTTCTCATCACCCGCGGCGGCGGCCGGCGGCTGCGGGGGGCGCGGCGCCGGCACAAAGGGGCCCTGTCCCGCCGCCGGCCGCCCCGCCCCTGCGCCGCCCCCGCCGGCAGCCTGCGCAGCGCGCCCTCTCCGCTCGCTCGCAGCCCAGTCCGGTTCCCCGCGCGTCCTCTGGGATCCCGGTCCATCTGTCTGTCTCCGGGACTCCCGGGCCGCCCCTCGGAGATGAGATCGGGGTCGTCGCCCCGGGCGCGCCCGTCCCGCTCGCTCCGGGGCTAGGCGGGGCCGACACGGGCCGCAGCAGACCGACGGACCCGCAGACGCACAGACCCGCACTCGGGAGAGGAGCAGCCGCCGCCGCACCCCGTCACCATGGTAACGCCTGGCCGGGCCTGGACCACCGTGCTCTGTCCCCTCTCGGCCGGGCACTGGCCTCCCGGGGTCCCTGTGAGGCCACGGTAGAGCCCCACCTTTTATGCGGAGCTGATCCTCAGTACCTCGCCAGGGGTCGGTGCCTAACTGTCCCCACACCCGGTAGCTGCAGGGTAGGAGGGGTGCAGGAACCCATCACGAGCCGTGTCTTCTCTGGCCTCCTCGTGCGCCAAGTGGATGGAACACGCTGAGAAGGCTTGTAAACTTTCTAGCTGCCTCAAGCCCATAGCACAGAGCTGGGCTCGAGTACTCGCTCTTGAGTCATGGATAAAACTTGGAGAGGTTTTGCATTTTAGATCCGGGGCTGACAGTATCATCCCAAAGTAGAGTTTGGACGGGGAAGGGCGTCAAAGTCGCCTCCGCGGGGAGCCCAGCAGTGCCGCGGGAAGGGAGGGTTAGGGGTGCGGAACAGAGAGGAGGGAATTGCTGCTGGAAACCTGGGCTGGTTTTGCTATGTTACACTTGGGTCTGGAAGGTCGAGTGTGTACAATGCTTCCATGGGAATTTCGTGGAGAAGTAGCCTGGGGAGGGGGCAGAGGGAGGACAATATGGCCACACCTGGGCTTTCTGGACGGGCTCTCTGAGAAGGTGGGGATGCTTGGAGGGAGTTGTGTATGTGTGCACTTGTGCCAGTATGTGGGAACAAGTAATCAAAGAAAAGTCTGTTTTCAGAGAATCCCAGCCCGGCTGCGACAGGCCCAGGAATCCAGGGTGGATTCACAGCAGCAATTTTCCAAATCGCAGAGGATTTGGAAAAGGGCTGTGAAGACAGGCCAAAATTTTAACTCCCTGACTGTGATCCATCATAGTGGATTTGTGTGTTTTCAGCCATGTGCACATCCACGCATAACAATTCTATACGGGGATGTGTTCAGACCACACATGCACACACCAAAACACACTCACCCTGACTCACACAGTTGATCACACGTGCTTTTTCATATACACAACCTTTGTCCACCTGCTGTCCCATGCTGCCAGAATGTGAGCATGCATCGTGTGCATGCGTGCACACACACACACACACACACACACACACACCCCAAAGGCATATTCAAAACTAGGCACCCACGTCCATACGCCAGCAGGACGGGTGGACACTCGTTGCTCTCAGAGGTACTTGAAAACACATCCTGAACTAGTGATGTTCACCTCTCCCTACAGGAAGGCCCTGTGCTAGGTGCTTTAAACACATGAGGTCGTGTCACTTGTCCCCACTTAAAGTATAGTCTTGCTGGTATCTCTGCCCCACAGATGGGGACCCGATATTCTCAGAGTACAAGTGACTGTCCAAAGTCACCATCCTGGAAGTACAAGTTAGGACAGGCACGCCAGAGCTGCAGCCTTCACCAAGAGTTCGACAAATCTCTCCTGGTCTTGGACCTAATCCAGTTATTAGTTTTAGAATCCAGAAACTACTCACCAAATCCCAGAAGCTTTTGATCAAGCTCCAACCATCAGGAAGCCCTTCTCAAAGGTTGAGCAAGTCTTTCCTGAGTGGGCATGGTGGGCAGATTTGCCTCCCTGCTCTGACTTTAAATATTAAAACCCACTTCTCTGACCTCACTTCTGTGCTCCAACCGCTCTGGCCTTGGTTCAGAATCTCTTATGGTCCATGCTCTCTCTTGCCCCAGGGCCTTTGCATATGCTGTTCCTGCTGGGAGGAACACCCTTATCTAAGGAATTCCTGTGTACCCTCTGTCTACCCAACCATCACCTCCTCAGTGATGCCTTCCTCGATTGTCCTCTAGTGAGAGCATGTCATATATATTCTCCCTTGTGACACCCATCCCAGTTGTAATTTTTGTGGAATTATTTCATTAATGGATGTCTAGTGTTTGGGGCCAGCTCAGTGTGAGAGAATCTTATAGCAAAGGGGCTTAAGACTCATGCAATGTCACATTCTCCTGATTTCGGTGTCACTGGAACGTCTTTGAAATATACACTTATTGGATAAAATATTTTAAGAAAATTATAAAATCTAGTTGGTCAATATTTTTTCTTTCCTTTTTCCTTTTTTTTTTTTTTTTTGAGACAGGGTCTCACTATGTAGTTCAGGCTGTCCTTGAACTCACTCTGTAGCCCAGGCTGGCCTCGAACTCGCAGTGATCCTCCTGCCTCAGCCTCTCAGGTGCTGGGATTACAGGTGTGCACCACCATGCCTGGCCCATATTTTTCTTTAAATCAATTTATTTTATAAATTTAAAATATATGTCTGAGTAGGAAGTTTTAGAAGTAGAAAGTAACTGCAGAAATTTGCACAAAGAAGGCAGACTGTGTTAGAAACCCTGGCTGGGAGAGGTTGACTGCAGGCCACTCCAGCTCGGGGCTCTCCCTCTGTTAGAAGGAGTAGTGGTGAGGTCCCTGGGATGTCTCCAAGACATGGTGGCCCTGGTCTGAGGCCTTCTCCCTGGTGTCACCAGGAGGACTGGGAGACAATGGAATCACTTTCTTGTGTGATTTTGCATCAAGTCCATGTGTTATGAGCCACCTGCAATCACACATCATACGCTTCAAAAAAACTGGGTCCACCCAGCAAGTCCAAGGCTCTGAGTTCGATCCCCAGCACCCAAAAGAAAAAAATGGTCCAAAGAACCCATTCTTTCATTCGACATTGCCAAAGAACCGGCTACATGGTGGTTCCGGTCCAAACCTGTGGTGTGTGCCAAGGACCCTAAGGGCGCATGGTCCATGGGAAAGAGGGGCCTGTTTGCTGAGAGTTCTGGGTCGTGTGATGGGTGTTGGAAGGCACATGTGTCATGAAAAGCTGTGGAGAAGAGATGCAGGTCTGGCAGGGCCCTGGAGCGTGAGTAGCAGCTTGCTCAGTCCGGGGAGGAGTGTGGTGCAAGTAGAAACAGTGTGTGTTCTGGAAGCAAGTGGTTCCTTAGGTGGGGCCCCAACCATGGTATTAGGAAGTAATTAAAACAGCACAGATCAGATCATAAGAAATAACAAATAAATTGAAGTTGAAAACCAATGAACAAAAGACGAACATTAAATAAATGATTACTCATAAATAGCACACAAATAAGAAACCCAGGTACGTGAACATGGCAAGAAAATCTTGTGTCTGGGGCACACGGATGATTGGGAAGCCCGGAGCTAGAGAATAACAAATGGTTAAAAGAAGCAGGAAAGAGCTAACGGGCCACCAGCACCAGACCAGTGAACTGTTAGGCAAGAGGGAGCCACCTGACCTTGCTGAGCAGTGAAGGGTCACACCTGGATCTCCATAGGAAAGGCCACGGTGGTGGCCCAAGCCTGGGCCGGTACTCAGATTCCTACCCCAACTTTATCACTTACTACCTGAGCCTTGGTCTCAGTTTCTTAAACTGTAATAGGAGAACAGGTGGGACCCACAGAATCACGGGGATGATAAAATAAAATAAAGCAGGGAAAGTACTTAACAGAGGCCAGACTCCAAAGACTTGCTCGGAAGAAGTAGCTCTAGTTGTAATTGTTACCATTATGTGGATTGGGTGGAAGGTGGTGAGTCCGAGGGCAGAGAGGCCAGGGCGAGAGGGAGAGACAGGAACAAGCCTAAGGCTAAGGTCCAGAGAGGTAGAGTGACCTGCTGCGACAGAGCTAGACTTGGACATGAGTCTTGTGACGCCCACCCACTTCTTGGTTATTGCATCTGGGCTGTTTTTCCAGTTTTCAGGGGTTTTTGTTTTTTGTTTTTTTTCATAAAGAGCCAGTTCTTGCTCATACCTCCACCCACACACAGATACTAAAAGGAACTTAAAACAGCAGAAGTTTTAACTGGATATGAGCAAGAACTTTCTGGCAGCCAGAGGCTGGTTTTAGAAGCTCAGCCCAGACAAGTTCAAGAGGAATGGCCCAGGTAGTTGAGGCTGGATTGGAGGTTATGACCGCGCACCCGCTGGGCCGCACCTGGCTCACAGATGTGTCTGGTTAGGCCAACTTGAGAGGTTTTCCTAGTGAATCTGTAGATCTGGTAGCCAGTGCCGAGGAGACAGGACGTCCACTCTAGTTCCCAGTGGTCCCTGTCATTTCCCCGATGCCGAAGCTGACTCTTAGGAGTCCCTCACCGAGGTGCTGGAGGGGTGACTTTCTCGCATTGAGCCCACCTCTGTCTTCCGTGTCCCCTGGCCGGGGCCCTGAGGCGTTTGTACCTGTGGCTGCTGGTGTAGACTCTCCCAAGCAGGGAGACGGATGGGACAGATCTTTTGAAACTTTCTCACCCTCTGAGGATTAACTGATCTCATTTAGGACCCACATCCCAACTCCAAATCTTCTATACTTTGATTTAGAATGCCCCACTGGAAGGAGACAGATCTACCCAGTGCTTCCCTTTTACAAGTGGGGAAACTGAGGTCACAGTCACCTGGCAAATCAGGGGCAGACTCTTACCGTCCCTACACACTTCTACCACAGAGGAAAGCAAAGGTCTCAGGTAACACTTTCCAGCTCAGCTTCTCTCAGTCTTTTCTCTTTCCAAGTGAGAAGGCATTTGATGCTATACGTGAAACTAAAATTTTTGCATGTTGGAGTAAGTGGATAAATGTGGATCTTTAAGAAACGTTCAGCCCACATCACAGGAGGCCAAGCTAACAACATCTGTTAAGACCATTTTAGAAGGTCCCAGCCTGGAAAACACACAAAAATCACGCTTTTATTTTTTTCCCCCGATTATAAAAGCTATACGAGCTGATTACAGAACATTTGGAAAATCCAGCAACTATGAAGAAAATTAAAACGCTGCCTTGTGGGGCGCCTGCCACTCACAGCCCTTGGGGTGACTGCAGTTAACGCTTTATTTAATGCCCAGCTGGACAGTGTCTGGGCTCGTACACATTCTGTGGATCATAGTGTATGGAAATTCTTCATTTAAAAAACTATAATAGAGAAGTGTTCTGGCGTGAGGGGAGTGTGGGGGAAGGGGTGGGGGGGTGGAAATCTTTTGTATATTGATCTGGATAATGATCCAGGGGTCTGCATATAGGTGAAAATCGATCGGTCTGTACACTTCAAATTTGTTCATTGTGCTTGATTAAAATGATACTTATGATGACAATAATAATAGAAGCTCATTGTAAAGACGTTAAAATAGAAGTATATGAACACAGCTGCTTCCTGCCCAGACATCACCCCTGAGAGCAGCTAGTTTCTGTGTCCTTTGGCACCATTCACGGACCCCCTTGTCAGCCCAGAAGATGGTGAGCATCGTGTAGGGGCCAGAGACAGACTGGTTCGGCTGGTCTGTGGTCCACGCAGCAGCCCCTTCCTCTGCCCCGACTGCAGAGAAGGGGGTGGGAGGGTGGTGTTGGCTCAGGCTGGTCTCCCCTTCCTCCTTTCAGCTTCACACCCTACTCAGTGCCTGCCGAGGAACAGTTAAAGGCCTGCCGAGCTGCCTCACTTGGAAGGAATGGAAACACGTCTATTAAGTTTCATGGAAATCATTTCAAGGGGCCCACGTCTGGCTGACTGTGTTCAGGTTCCTGTGGTCGCAGGCTGGGCCGCCAGGTTGATTTGGGATGGCGAGTGGCCAGTGTTCTTTTCTGCAGCTGCCCAGGCTTCACCATGTGCTTCCTCCCTCAGTACTTGGACACTTAGGAGCCCTTGGGATTCAGGCCTGTAGCAGGTAATGCGCTGGGGGAGAGCACAGAGTTCTGTTAACTTGGAGCAGCCTCACATTTTACTGGCTGCCCGTAAATGGTTACAGTGTGTGGAGAAGCGAGCCAATTTGTGAAGGCTGAAGGCGTTTCAGTCCATGAGGCTTGCTCTTACAGAGGTAAACAGTTTCTTTAGGCCCCACTGGAAAGTGGAAGGCGCAGACAGCTGTGCAGGCCACCCCTGTGGCTGGTGACCCCTAGACGGAGCAGGCAGCAAGAGGCCGGAGAAGTACGCTGGTTCCAACCCAGGTCGGGGTTGGAGCCAGTGGTTCTGTCTTTCTCCTCTGTGTGACCTTGAACAATGTCAGCCTCCCTTTCTTTACCTGTAAAATGGGTGGCCTTGCCTGGTACCAGCGTTGTAATGTGGGCTGGGCAAGAGAACACGAGGCATGGGCCTGATGGCCAGCAGATGCCTGGGGAGCTGCTGTTATTACTGGCGTGACAGTAGCAGATTTGGGAAGGCTCTTGTCTTCACTCAGGGGTCAGGATCTGAGTTTCTGGCAGGGTGGGTAAAAAATAGATGGTGACAAGAACAGCAGCCGCAATGCCTTTTGCTTTTCCCGAGACCCTCCGTGTGCCTTCGATATCTTCTTGTGTCTCCAGGACAATCAAGCAACTGAATGGGATATGGTGGAGACCGGAATCCCATTTACAGATGGGGAAACTGAGGCACACTGAGGCAGAAAGAATGTACGCCACTGTCTCCTAGAGGTTGGATGCAGCCCGTAGTTAGGACAGCAGATGTATCACAGACCAGAAATGCATGGCATGATACAGAGCTATGAATATGTATAATAAATATAAATATATCAATATAAATAAAATAATATAAAATTCACCCAGTGCACTGATGTATTTGCATTCTATCTGTGCTGGCTGATACAGATTTTTCCATTTATAGTGTTGACGTGACAATAACTACAATAGGACTACACAAGTAACAGTGATGGCTGGTACTTAATGAGCACCTACTGAACGCTAGTCCTATGCAGAGAATTTGCATGTGTAATCTCACTGACTCTCCACTCACTATTTAAGTCAGGTACCAGTAGACTCTCTGATCTACAGATGAGGAAATTGAGGCACTGAGAGTTCAGTAACCATCTAGGTCCAGCATCAGTAGGAGATAGAAGCAGCGTTTGAACCCTGGCTGGGTGTTGTCTATGCATTTTTTATTTATTTATTTATTTATTTATTTTTTGTCTATGTGTTTTTTTAAAAAGTGGATTGGAAGGAAAACAGTAACTGGTAATAGTACAAAAGGCAGGAGAAGCAAAAAAGTTGTGACTATGACAGAATATGATTAACTTTCCCCAAACAAAACCAACTCAGCCAGCTCAGTCTGCACAGAGGAAAGAGGCCCAGCGAGGGGAGGGACCCACTGAGGCTGCCAGGTGTGCAAGGTCCAGCAGAGGCGGGATGGAGAGGGAGGCGTGTGGCAGGGAGCGCCCCGGCCTGGCGGACTTGGGGTGTTCGTGTGCTCACAGAGGGCAGATGTGGCCCTCCGTCCCTCGTCCCACTGCAGAGCCAGGACTGCGGGAGTGGGCGGTGTCGGGTCTGACCTTGTTTGGCAAGGGCTGGGGGCATTGGGAGAGGCCTCCAGGCCAATGAGCCTTTTCCTGCCCGGCCACACTGAAGACCCTTCGCCCCAGCTCAGTGTGAAAGGCAGCCCCTCCTGGGAACATGCTCTGTGGGCATCAAATGCCTGTCAGCAGGTCACCCTCTCTGAGCCCCTTGCCATGCCAGGGCCAGGATCCTCTTTCCACAGAGTGGGGCTGTAGACATTCGTTCATTCCTTCTGTCATTCATTCTAACATTTATGAGGGAGGCCAGCCCTGTGCCTGGCCTTGCCTGGGCTGCAGGTAGAGAGGGACTTGGGCCCGTGCTGTGTGCCATCCTGACATCGCAATCTTGCTGGACTGAGCAGTGCCACCTCCCTCACCTCAAAGTCTCCTTTTTATTTCCCTGTCTCTTCTGAGGCCTCATTCATAAAGATGACCCTTCCTTCCTAGTAAGCTCTGCTTCTCCTCATGTCCACTCCCTGTGGGCTCCTCAGCCAGAGGGCTCTCAGCCTGGCTTCCTTTACACTCTAAAGTGCCGAAAATCAGAAAGCTCAGATTTCATTGCTGCCACTGTTGGAAACCCCAGGCTTTGTCCAACTTGCCTGTTTTATAGATGGAAAATGTAGTTCGAGGAAGGGCCTTTGGTTCATCCTGCCTCTCAATGTATTGAGCACTCACTTTGTGCCAGCCCCTGTGGTGGGTATGGTGGACCCGGAGGGGAAGAGGAGCCAGTATGCACTGTGTTTTCTATGGCACAAGTATGAGCTGGCAGCAGCACAACTTTATTATCTTGCGGTTCTCTGGATTGAAGGCTGACATGGATCTTGTGGGACTAAGACTCTGGTGAGAGCCAGGCTGCATTTTTCTGAAGGCTCCTATGGGGAGAATCTATTTACTTGCCTTTTCCAGCTTCTAGGAGCCGCCCACATTCCTCGGCTCTTCCTCCACGTTCAGAGCCAGGGCATGGCATCTCTGTAATCCTGCTTCCAGAGTCACATTCCCACTCTCTCTCCCACTTTTGGGGACTCTTGTACAATGGGCCACTTGTAGACCCTGGAAGAATCTCTGTGCCATATGACCAGCTGATCAGCCGCCTCAACTCTAGCAGCAAACTTGACCTGCATTTGTGTGCAAGGTAATACAGTCACAGGCTCCGGAGATGAGGACGTGGGCATCTCCGGGGCTCTTCTGCCCGGCACACCTTCCCTTGGGGAGCAGCAATCAGTGTGAGAGAGAGCGCAGGAAGGCGGTCTGAGCCCCAGACCATCAGGGGCAGGTTCGAGGTCAGAGAGGCTTAAAGAATTAGAAGTTGGGCAAGTGAGGAAGTAGAGGAGGAAGAAGGCACTTGGGAGCAAGGAACGGGCGGGCAAAGGCCTGGCGGTGAATGAGAGAAACTGGAGCCACTGTGTCCAAAGCTCGGAGAGGGGCAGTGAGGCCAGGGCTGGGCACGGTGGCCAACTCCTAGGCGGCCGGATGCCTGGAGGCCTGATGCTTCTGGAGGCATCAGGGAGCCCTTGGGGGATGTTGAGCAGGGGTCTGACAAGTTCAGATTGGTTTTGGAAAAATATCACTCCGGTGTCCTGGTGAAGGATGGCTGGAGTGAGGAAGACAAGGGGCTAGTGACCAGGAAAGAGACATCTCTCCGGAACAGATGGTGGAGGCCCAGCCTGGGCAGGGGCAGGGGCTGCAGAGTATTGGGTGAGCTTCTGGAGAAGGGGAGACTGCATGGGGCATGGCCAAGGGCTGTTGGTGAGTTGAGAAGCATCTGAAGGGGGCGCCCGGTCTGCCTGGGTGGGGCCATCACTGGGGAGGGACACAGGGAGGAGCAGGTTTGGGAAGTTACCGACTTGGATGTGATGTGTTCGTGGTCTGTGCCTGAGTGACAGTGAGGGGAAGTCGTTCGGGAGGCAGCTGGGTAAAGTCCAGAGTCTAGACCAGGGTATCTGCTCTGTGCTGGCCACAGCCTGATGATGAGTTTGGGGAACTGACCCATACACCTCCCCGCCTTCCTCCACTTCTCACCAGATCAACAGATGGCATTTGGAGCAGGTGAGGGAGTAAGGACATCTTGAGGAAGAGTATCCTAAGCAGAGCCAAGAGCCAGTGCTAAGTCCCTGAGGTGGGATTGTGCCCAGTGTATTTGAGAAACAGGAAGGAAAGCCATTGTGGCCGGAGGGGCAAGTGATGGGAGGTAGTAGAAGGGGAGGTTAGAGACTTAGCAGGGGCTTTATTGCTGTGGGGCCTGGAAGTGACCACTAGCCTTTTTTTTAAATCTCTGTTGCTATTACTTTTCATCCTTTCCTTGTCCCCCCAGGACCCTCCATCCCTGGACGCAGCCATCCAGCATGCCCTGGCAGGCCTCTATCCCCCTTTCGAGGCCACGGCACCCACTGTCCTGGGTCAGGTGTTCCGGCTGCTGGACTCTGACTTCCAGGGGGACGGGCTGAGCTTCCTTCTGGACTTTCTGATCCCTGCCAAGCGCCTGTGTGAGCAAGTGCGTGAAGCTGCCTGTGTAAGTCAGCAGGGATGCAGATCCAGGGCCGCACTGTCCTGGAGGGGAGGAGGGAAGGAGGTAGATGGCTGTGTGTCACGTCTTACGGGCAGAACTGCGGACACGGGGTGGTTTTCCAAGTGTCATGGCTCCCAAGTGGAGCAGAAAGGTCACTTGGCCCTTTACCCTGTGACACCTAGGAGTCAGTGGCATTTGCTCTTGTACCAGCAGGGAGAGACGCCTACAGACAGGCATCTTTGGGGTCTCATTGGCACTGAGGAGCCTGCTTGCGGCTGGTATGTGGGCATCACCAGGCCACCTTGGCTCAGTTGGAGCAGGATCCATGGAAACAGTGGGAAAATGTCCCAGAGTTTCTCTGGAGCCCTCAGGCGTCAGGTCTCTTGCTTTTGTCCCTGGAGATCCCTTCAAACCCATACCCCAAGGAGGCCACATCTGGGGCAAAGAGGAGAGAAAAATATTTTAGGCAAGACTTGGTGTCTGGAAATGACAGAATCCTCCCTCAGACCAGACCTGAGTTGGTCCACTCATCACACATGTGAAGACCCTTTCTCCCTGTTTGCCAGCATCACTCTTCCGGATGGGGTGCTTCAAAGCTGGGCCCAGGGAAGCTCTAAGATTACCTGCTGCCCTGGAAGGAAAATGAACTCTTCCCCAGCAGCTGCAGGTAGAAGAACCTCAAGGAGCCAGGCATGGTGACGTATGCCTGTAATCCCAGAGATCTGCGAGTCTAAGGCAGGAGAATCATAAATTCAGGCCCAGCCTGCACAATTTAGAGATTTAGCAAGACCCTGTCTCAAAATAAAAAATGGGTTAGGGATGTAGTTCAGCGTCAATCTTCAGTGCAACCAAAAACAAACAAACAAACAAACAAACAAAAAACCTCAAGGACAGATCCTGATTGGCCAGGCTTGAATCATATGTCCATTTCTAGACCAATCGCTGAGGCCAGAGGAATGGGGCAGTAGGACTGGTCAGACTTGAGTCATGCGCCTACCTCTGTGGTCAGGGGATGAGACTGTTTTAAGAGGGTAGGATCCTGAGTTTGAAAAAGAAGAGGGTGGGGAGATCTCTGAGGAGACCAAAACCTCAGCTGCCCAAGACAGGAGTTGCCCACACTCCTCACAGGTTTGCTAACTGTTCCATGTGCTGCTGTCATTTGATACGCGCTCCCTGCCACTCTATCTCAAGACCCACAGAGAGGTTCTTAGGCCTCACCAGCCTTTCCTGGGTCACTCCCTGCCTGTCTGGGACATAGCTGGTGAGGAGCAAAGATTGAGGACTGTGTGTTGTTCAGGAGCCAGGACGGAGTGGTCAGGAGCAGACACGAAGAGAGGTCATCTGTTCGATCTACATAGCACAGAGCCAGGCACATGGGGGTTTTGATCCTCAGGAACTGGTATCCTGGGAGAAGGGAACTTCTTGTGCAAGTGCGTGTAGCCACCTCCCACGTGTTCTTGCTGGAATTATATTTGGCCATTAAAACCACGTTTACCGTGCTCCCTCCCTCAGTTCTCTTGGTGACAAGGGCACAGACTTTCTGCACCTTTATTTTTAATTATAGGCAAATCCAATTTGACTGTAATTACAGGCAAATTCATGTCATCTCAGCAGGAGGGTGCACTGTGGGATTCACAGGGGGCCTCTGGTGTCAGGTGCCCATGTTCGAATTCAAGCTTCATCACCGTGAACTTGGGGGACCCATGTCAGCTCACTGAGCTTCAATTTCCTTGTATGAATTTTAATGGATTAGCTAACGTGCAGATGCCACAGTGGCTCGCCTGGAGCCTGGCAGCAGCAAGTGCTGATAGCTGTTACTGGTTTTCTCTGGCTTCCTCATTTGCCCCTTGGAAATGGTCTGCTTCTCTGACTCAGTCACTCAGAGACACCCACCTTCAGATGCATCATTCTCCCACGAGAAGAACTAGGCACAGTCCTGCTCTTTCCACTTCTCAGCTGACTTGGAAGCTGACTCTGGGACCCTTCTATGAGCCCCAGCGTGTGTGAATGAAAATAATAACGCTCAAACAGCGTTACTGGGAATCGAACAGGACGACCACAGCTGTCACCTTCTTGGTGCTTCGCTGCTTGCAAAACCCAGCCTGGGCTGTTTAGTCTCATTCTATTTTTTTTTTTTTTTTGATTTTTCTTTTGGTGCTGGGGATCGAATTCAGGGCCTGGCACTTACTAGGCAAGCGCTCTACCACTGAGCTAAACCCCCAACCTCTGTTCAGTCTCACTCTATGAGAAGGTGGGAAATGCGTGCTGTAAGGCATGGGGGCTGCAGAGAAGGGGAGGCATCGCTCACACTCGGGAAAGGTCATGGACACAGAGGTTCTGGAGGCAGCCAGATCTGCAGTGCCGCTGCTAGGAGCTGGTTTATCCCCATGGGAAAAACTCAGTCAGCTTTTTCCCCAATTAATAACTTCAGGGAACACCTGCTGCCTTAGTCACTCTCTGGGGATCTTCCACACATGCAAACAAATTCTATAAAACTGTGCCTCACGCGAGCCAAAAGCCAAGTAGAACACAGATAAGGTACAGTTTCTTGTTGCCATTTGGTGCCACTGTTGGACACTAGTTCTCCGCGGCCCCATGGAAAGGCTCAGCCCAGGAGGGTCGCTCAGGTCTGGCCTGCTCCAGGGTGACTCTGTGGCCGCCTATTCAGAGAATTTCTGGCATCTTCGTCTGTTAAATTATGTGTGTGTGTGTTTCCTTGCCTGCCATGTTCTTACCCACTAGTGGGAAATTAAATAAATAACAAACAAATAAATGATTAACATTCAATCCTAAAATGACTTTGGGGTCAGAATGAAAAAGCAAAGTGGCTTTTTCAAGGTGACCTGGTAAGCTAGTGGCAAGGCTAGATTTCCTGGCTTCTCATTCGGTATGGTTTCTGCTTCATGCTGTAACTTCTCTACTTAAACACTAGAGGATGAAATAAAGCAGCAAATGACTTTGTTATATTTTAACTGAAGATCCCCACCGTTTTTTTAAAGGGTAAATGTTGTTAAAGGGGAGGGAATTAATATTTATTGAACATTTGCCTATTATATGTTAGGCGTTGTATTGGCTTTCATATCTCTTAATCCTCATACTAAGCCACCAATACTGACATTTTTTATTATTCCTATTTGCAGGTAGAGAAATGAAGACTCAGAGCAGCTAAGTAATGCACACAGAGTAGTTACTTAGACCTTTAACCTGGTGTCTCCCTGGCTTAAAGTGGAGGGCTAAGGCATGAAGTGTGCTGGAGAAGATCCGGATAGATAGGCAGGAGGAGGCACAAGTCGAGCAAGATCATTGTGGGAAAGGTGCTTACTAAGCAGCACCTGCTCTCAAAGCATCTTCCCTTGGGCTAGTAGGCCGTTTTGAAGGTCAGGGACAACTCTAGTGTGAGGCACACGCCCTGAGAGTAAAGGCCTCCTCAGTGCCACGTCTTGGGCGCCTCTCGCCTCCTTGCCCCTACTGCATCCAGGATTCCATGTGGGAGAAGGAAGGAGGCGGACCCAAGGCTGAGGTCTCCAGGGCTCCATTCCCTGATGTGTCTCCTTCCCTCTGCAGGCTCCCTACGCCCATCGCCTCTTCTTGCATGAGGGCTGGCCACTCTGCCTGCGAGATGAGGTCGTAGTCCACCTGGCACCACTCAATCCCCTCTTATTGCGCCAGGGTGACTTCTACCTCCAAGTGGAGCCCGGAGAGGAGCAGTCTGTTAGCATGATGATCAAATGCCTCTCCTTGGACCTCCGTACGGTGGACAAGAAGCCTGTGCCTGAGTCATCTCACCCTCTGCTTTTCACTCAAGAGTGGCTAGAGGCCATCAACAGTGACTCTGAGGGAAGTCCCCTGCACAACTGCCTGGTGGCTTCAGAAAATGGGATCGCCCCTGTGCCTTGGACCAAGATCACCAGCCCAGAGTTTGTGGAGGGTAGCCCCCAGGCGATGGTGGCCTCGTCGCCTGCCTGGAACTCCCTTCCACTGGAGGCACTTGATTTGAGCAGCCCCTGGGAGCTGCACCCCAGCTTCTCAGGCAGCCAGGCGCTTCTGGCCCAGAATTCGGTCAAGAATATGGGCAGGACATCTGGGAGCAAGTATCCAGGACTCATCAAGGTGGAGCAAGCCAGGCCCGGGGAAGTGGCCTCTAGGAGAGACAGTGGGCTCAGCCAGAGGTTAGAGGGAGACTATGTGGCTCTCCTGGACTTTTCCCAAGAGAACAGAGGAGGGTCTCCCAGTAGGGAAGTGGAGGCACCCAGTGGGTGTACTTTGGGAGGACTAGAGGAGACTAAGGACAGCCCTCTGTCTCAAAGGACACTGGCTCTCTCAGAGGCTGAGGGGGTGCCTTCCTTGCAAAACTGGGATTGTGCAAAGCCAGCAAGCTCAGAGAATGAGCCCTCCATTTTGGGACTGGGGAGAAAGGTCAAGCATAAAGAGCCTGCCCACAGCTCAGAGCGACAGCCCTACCTTAGTGTCCTGGAGGAGCCTCAGGACTGTACTTCTGGCCTCTGGGCGGGTGTCTCAGAAGAGCCGGCTACCTCTAAGATGCAGGGTTCTCTGGGAAATTCAGAGCCCATGGTCCAGCTCAGGCCTGGACCAAGACAAGCATCTTCTCCTCGCCTGTCCCCAGCTTCTCCTGCAGGCCCAGTCTCTGAAAGCAAGGTGAAGAAGACCAAGCAGAGAGACAAGAGACTTCCCAAGCCCACAGCCCATGCTAGTCAGAACACTTCCTCCTCCTCCTCTTCCTTCTCTTCCTCCTCCTCCTCCTCCTCCTCTGGGTCTCCCACTCCTGGGCTCAGATTCTCCTTGAAGGGGCAGAGACAATCTCCCATCCCCCAGGACAAATCTTCACTCCAGCATGATGGGCCTTGGAAAGTCCTGTGTTCACTGTACTCTCCCAAGCCACAGCCAGCCAAACCTCCGGAGAAAGGTAAGATGCCCACATTCTCCCCTGGACAGTAGCGTCCGAGGAGGTCAGGTACAAGGTGGCGCTGGCTGTGACGGACAGGGACCCAACTGCACTGGCTCAGTTTCAGTGTTTAGTACACAGTGTAGCACGTTAAGGGCTTAGAAGTCTCACGGGTCTGGAATTGAACAAGGCTGTGTGGCCTCAGCCAGGTACTTAACCTCTCTGCGTTCAGATCTGGGCAGTGGGGTTCTCTCCTACTTCACAGAGATCCTTTGATGGTTCAAAGAGATGCCGGAAGTAAGGAGCCAGCACAGTGCCTGGCTCATAGGAAATCAGTGATTGTTAGAGGGTGAAAGACAAAAAATTTTCCCACCAGAAAATCCATCTTCTGCTTAACATCTTTTTCTTTGTTATTGCTTTTCCCCAGATGGAACGACTCAGACAAAAACATCTGGCCCTGTCGCTGACTCAGGCCTACTGTCTGGGAAGACGGCTGGCTTCCCAGAAGCTGCAGCAGGCCCCCCAGAAAGAGGCCCCGGCCTGAGGGAGCCCCCAGAGCCCGAGCCCAGGATCTGGAGTGTGGATACTGAGGTCTTCCACTCCAGGATAGCCTGCCTGCCAGGTTCCGGGGGACTAGCGGGGGCGGGGTGGGAGTAGCTGGAAATCCCAGAGCATCCTCAGATAGCGGCGGGTGAGGAGGACATGGGGAAAGCCCAGAAGGTCAGTGTTTCACTTCTAGGCCTCAGTTTCCTCATCTTCCCAATGAAGGATTTGGATTAGATGAAAACAGTTTCTAGATATCCATCTGTCTGTTCATCTGTTCATCAGTCCATCCATACAATCTCCCATCCATCCATCGGGTTTCAGTGAGAGCTAAGGTGGACATTGGGTTTCCTAGAAGCAAAGCTGGAGACATGGATTTTTGGGAATGTGATTTGTTGGAGAAGGGCTCCCAGGAGAGGACAACGAGGGAAGCAGGACAATGTAGCACAAGGAATGAGCAAGGCTGTGGTGTGACCCTCGGGGGAGCTCTGGAGCGTGAATCACACTGTCCAGTCTGGGGGCTGGCTTTGTTTGTTATAACTGGATCGCCCAGTCCTTAACTCTGGGCTGATCCTGGGTGTGTCAGCCATCAATTGTAAACTGATCCTGAGTCGGTCAATCATCTAGTGTAAACTGATCCTGGGTGTGTCAGTCACTAACTGCAGGCAGATCCTGGATCTGTCAGCCCTCAACTGAAGCAGCCTGGGACAGGGCTGCAGGGCGAGCCAGTGGCCCAGTCCAGCCGAGGACAGGTCTTCAGAGAGCAGGCATCTGTGAGCCATTTACTGCCAGTACTTCCAGCCTCTGGGGGATGAGCGGTCTGCATGAATGGCTTTTGGTGAGAGCACTAAGAGTGCCTGATGCTGAAAATGTTATTATTTATATTTAATTTTATTCAGTAAAGATTTACTGAGCCCTGAACTTAGCACTGGAAATTTATTAGGGAACAAGTCTGATGTGCTCTCTGCCTTCAGAAAACCTGTATTCTAGTGGTAGAGAAAATTCAGCAGGTCATAGCGACCCAATGTATTGTGACAATAAGGAAGGACGGGGCTGTGGGAGCAGAGGGGGGGGTCCCTGGCCCAGGCTTCTGGTGGGGAGACATCTGGGAAGGCTTCCTGGAGGAAGTAATGTAAAGTGCGGTCGTAGAGTATGAGTCAACCGGGTGTTGGAACAGTGTTCCAGACAGAGGGAACAGCACAAGCTAAGGTCTGGGGACACAAGAGACCCCAGTGCTTTTTGGAAACTCCTGCAATTCTGTTGTATTTCAAAAGCTTCTGCATCTCCACAGGACCCTGGGCACTGTCCTGTCTCTTTGCAGCTCCTGGGGGTCATTGTCTGTCTCTTTCCTTGTTTCCTTGTTGGAGATTTGTTGAGTTTTTCAGTGGTTGTAGGTAACATCCTACTCAGCCCTCAACCCCCCAGCTGTGCTCCTGTTTCTACCTGAGACAGCCCAGCGTGGACACTGGCCTCTTGAGCTGGGGTTCTGAAGTGCTTGTTATCTGTTTCTAGCACCAGCACTTAGGCAAGGACAGCATCTGGAGCAGTGGCCTGTCACTCTGTCAACTCTGCCAGACCTGGCTGTGCGCAGAGCCCTCATCAGGCAGTGCCTGGTGGGGAGCTAGACCCATGAACTGGCCTCGTGATCCCCCAGTCCGGGAGGGCAAGGGACCTGAGTGCTTGGACCCTTTCTATTCAGAGCGTGGCCCGGGGGCTGATGACCTCAGTGTCACCTTGGAGCCTGGGGAGATGCAGAATCAGCCCTGCTGCTCAGAGTCTGCGTTCTGGCAGGAGCCTGGCACGTGGGATTTGGGGAGCGCCGCTCTGACCCTCCATCACTACTCACCCATACAGACCTCTGCGACCTGATTGGGTCTTGTGCTGAGCTCAGGAGGCAGCAGCTGGCTCCTTGGCACAATCTAATCAGCTTAGTGTTTTATTTGGCTCATCAAACAAATGAGACTGAGGCCAGAAATGCACAAAGTTGCCCGAGACACACAGTGAGACAGGGCAGAGCCAGGTCATACGCCGCCCCCTCCCCCGTCTGTGTGAGCTCAGACCTTGTTCCACAAGCTTTGCCTCCCAGGGTGCCCTGTACAGAGGGAATCCCAAAGAGAATGCGCTACCTCTGTATGGAGGAAGAACTCAAAGAAGACTTCTGAGGAAGTGGCTTTTCAGCTAGGTCTTTGAAGGATGAATAGGAGTTCAGAGTTCCCGGAAGGAGAGTAGACATTCTAGACAGAGGAACCAGATGGGTAAAGCCCTGGAGGCCACAGAGGAGGTTCCTACAGACCAGGGTCCCGCCTGAGTTCTCATTGCCCATGTACATTCTCTCTCCTCCAGGTGGTCGGGACAGGGCAGGGCGGCCCCTCCTTCTGGTGTCGACTACCGAGGCAGCCTGGAAGGCACCGTGGTGCACAGCCTCAGAGGTCACCAGTCTGCTCTCCTACCTGTGCAGCATCCCCAGGTGAAGACCTGGGCTGCCCTGACCACTCTGTCCCCTCCTGAACCTTCTCAGCCCAGAGCTCCTGACCAGGCTGAGTGGAGAGGCCTGGTGTCCGGCCATCCAGCTGGGTGTTCCTGGAGCCAGACCTGAGCCAGATGCTGGGGGAGGGAGGACAGGCTCAGGCCCAGGATGGCTGGAGAGACGAACAGTACACCAGAAACCACCTAAGGACAGGTACCTTTCCGGAAAGCTAGTGTTTTGCTCCATGGTTCTCAAACTTGAGCGAGCAGGGGAGTCACTGGGGGCTGTTTAACCAGATCACAGAGCCCCCGACTCAGGTCTGGGTGGGAGGACCTGAGAATTTGCATTTCTAACAAGTTTGGCCTAAGAGGACCACACTTCGAGAAGCTCCGTGGTACTGGGAACAGTGAGAGGGCTAATTTCAGCTGAAAAATCAGGGAAAACTTCCCTGAGAAGGAAACAATTGAGCTGTTACCTGAATTATAAATATTTGTGAATGAATGAAAGAGAGGCAGAATGTATGAGTGAGAGAAGTAAAGAACTAATGTGAGTGAAGGGTAGTGACCCTGGATGATTCCTTGCACCCCTCCAACTCCTCTCCATACCCCTGGTCCCCATTCAGACTGCACATTGGACAGACAGGAAGGGGCCCCTAGCCGCTTCCCCTCACATCTCATTGGGCAGGGATCTGTCATATGACTCCCACCCCTCCCAGTCATTGGCCAGGGGAATTGGGTCATGAATGTGGTTTCCACCAATTAGAAACCATTCTTGGGAGACATGGCTGTGCAGAGGCAATGGGATCTCTAGAAGTCCTGGAGAGCTTCCTGGAGCAGGATTGGCACTTGGTCTTGCAGAGTGAAGCAGTTCACCCATCAAGCCAGGCTTCCAGCAGCCAGTCTCTCTGTCTCCTACTAGGCCTATCTGCTCAGTGAGCCTCAGGCCACCCAGCAGGACTGCTGATTCTGTTTCCTACCCACAGGCCAGAAGATAAAGCCAAGGGGCTGTTGGTTGTGATTGATGCCAGGACACAGCCCCCACCGCCTGCTCTGGTCAGTGCCCTGCAGGCCACCCAGGTGAGTGGGAGATGGAGAGGCACAGTCCAACAAGTCTTGGGCATCACCAGGAGACTCTGACCTGCCTAGAGCCCCGGGGCTCAGGTTGGAACCAGGGACTTCTAGTGGCGACTGATAGAAAACCCAGTGTGAACAGACTTAAGGACAAAGAGAGTGCACTGTTGGCAACTAGACAATCCAGGAGTCAAATCCAGCTTCAGGTACTGCTCGATCCAAGGACTCAAACATTGTCACCAGACCTGGTTCCTTTCTCTCCGTTTCTGGCCCTGTTGTCCCCCAACCCACCTGTCTTACTTGGTAGCAGTGTGACTCCCAGCAGCTCTGAGTGCACATGGTCTCATTTAAGTCCAGCGGGAAGACAGATTGTTTTTCTGGAGGTCCCAGCAAAAGTGTCTCGGTGTCTCATTAGTCCTGATTGCTTCAGACATCCAGCTCTCGGCCGGTCCGTGTGGCCAGGGAATGCAACACACCGATTGGCTTAGACATGGCTCGAATAGACCTCCTGAACTGAGGCTGGTGGAGGGAAGAGCTTCCCGAGTAGACATTATGGGCAGCAGGGTGGATGAGATTTGACACATGCTTGCCTTGTGGCCTGACCTCACTGTGTAGATGGGGAGACTGAGGCTCCAGGAGTAGAGCATTTGGGAAGGAAGCTTGGCTCTGCTGCTCTCTTGACATGCAGTGGCTCCCCCTCCAAAGATACCACGCAAAAGCCTGGCTGTGGGGGGCCCCTCACTCCCTGGGCCCACTTGCCGCATCATGGTGGGCAGGAGCTCATGGGGGCTGCGGCAGGGCGGCCCTGAAGTGGCTCTCTTGGACAGGCTGTGGCTCCGGCCTCCTTTGATGTGCTGCTCGTCCTGGGGGAGAAGAAGGACACGGTCCAGCTGCAGATGTCACCTGACATCCAGGTAAGTAGAGGCAGCCTCGGGAGTGGGAGGGGACTTGTTGGGCAGAGCTGAGTGGGGCAAGAGGCATGAAGAATTGCAGGAATCATGAGCTAGAAGAGGCCTTGAAGTGTTCAAATATAGAGAAAAAATTACAAGGCCCAGGTGCCAACTCTCTGGTCCTGCCTCTGAGGCAGGTGTCACCAGATCCATCAGTGGATTGTGAGGTGTGATCAAAATGTATGGTGAATGTTTTAATTTTAAAAAATTTATTACGGTAAAAAACACATGGCTATTAATTCCCCTCAACCCCGGCCTTGCTTTGAACCCACTTATCCCATCATTCTTGCCATTTCTGAAGCAGTCCTGGGAGTCTTCTTTCATGCGTGTCTTTATAAGGTGAGGCAAAAAATACAGTACAGTGAATGCGGCTGCCAAGTGCCATCAGTGGAAAGGCGGGCTCCTAAAATCGTTACAGTGTGTCGGTGCCCACCTGACTCACTGGGTCGGGCGCCCTGCAACTTCTGCTTCATCCCTAAGTCAGAATGACGGAAGGTAAGTGTTTTGAATCAATTTAGGGCATCAAGGGAGCCACGACAGTGCGACGAAAGGCTCTCACAAAAGAGGAATTTGCAGAACTGTTTCAGAAAGTGGCAAGAACGGTGGGCTAAGGGTGTTCAAAGTGAGTGGAGTACTTTGAGAGGGACTATTGACAGTGTGTCTTTTATTGTAATAAGCTGTTTTGATTTCATCCTTCACCTTACTTTTTGGTCCTACTTCACATGTCTCTCTAGTCACCCAGCAGCTCGTGGGGAACACTGCCATGTGGCCGAGAGCTGCACATGACAGGAGATCTACCTGAGGAGCTGCTTCTCGTCAGCCTTCCTCCCCCTTTTAAAGCCACCCAGCAAGCCCGAGAGCCGGAGTCTCCTGTCTGAGGGCCTAGCGCCTCAGTCAGCTTGCAGCCGCCTCTGCCTACATTTCTGTCCCTAATTAATACAAACACGGTTGATTTGGAACTTTGTGGGAACGAGCCTGTGGCTTCCTTTAATTAGTACCACGTCCCATGAGAGTGAATGTGGGCACCAGCCCTGCCCCACTTTGGGAAGCGATTCACAAGATCCCCTTCTTTGTCCAGGTCAATTAAGGAGGCACAGTGTGAGCCGGAGATGTGCTTTTCAAACCTGAGTGTGCTTAGAACTTTCAGGTTGATTGCCCAGAGACCAACTCCTAAAACTGAGTGTACTGGCCCCAGGGCGGGACCAAGCTCATGGGGTCTTGTCAAAGTGGAGGTGCTGATGGTCCTGGGACTTTGCATTTCTGATGTATGCAGAGGCAGTACTGGTGCTTCTGATCCACAAGCCACATTTCGAGTAGCAGGGCTAAAGAAGGGCCTGAATCCCCACAGAATCAACCCCATCCCAAGCCTAGCTCTCCAAACTGCACTGGGGAAGCTGCCACCTAGTCCGTTCTCCATGTCTTAGGGGACACTGTTAGGACACTTTCCCATTACCCCAAGGAGGAGGCAGTACCTTGCTGGGTCACCAAAGGGTAGCACAAGGACAAGGAAGCCTTGTCACAGCCAACTTTGATCAATTTGTGTTATTTCCTAGAAAGCTGTGTTGGGAAAGAGCCAAGCTCGGAGGGAACAAGTGCTGGGATTGATTAATGATGCCTGCTTTGGGCACAGGCTGGCAGGGAGGCGTTATGAGTGCTGTGTATTTGCCATTTCTTAACCAGGGTCTGGTTCCGAATTTTGATTTTTCTGAGTATATAGAGCTGGACTGGTTCCAGGGCAAGGATCTACGCAGGACCTTCTCAGATGTCTGTCCCCACACAGAGTCACTTCTTTTGTCTGCAGGTGGAGGTGCTGCCCTCACTGAAGGCCCTCAGCCACCATGTGGACCCCAGCCAACTACCCGCAGCCCTTGAGGGTCCCTTGCCCTACTGCCACAGCGAGTGGGTGCAGTTCTTCCAGGTGTCTACCATCACAGCCTTTAGCCCTTGACTGTCGCTCCTTTTCTTCCTCCCTTCACTGTCCTGGCACATGGATCCATCAACCCATTGGGTTCAAACATAGATAGTCACTCAACAAACATTTAGAATGAAGAGACAGAGTGGAATGAGTAAAAAAGCTCAGGCTCTGGAGCCAGGCTGCTTGAGTTCCAATCCAGCACTGCTATGTAAGCTACTTATGCCTCTGAGCCTTGGTTTCCTCATCAGTGAAATGGGAGGGTAATAATATTGCCTCTTTACGGGGTTTTCGTGAGGATCGAGTCAATGTGCATAAAGGGCTTAGCCGAGTGCCTGGCAGCGCGCTGAGCTGTCTTTGTTAACTGAAAGTAGATTTACAGGCGTCTCTTCTGCGGACCACACAACTCGACATGCTGCCAGTTGTCCTCAGGGTGCAAAGTCACCCCGTTGAAAACCTCTAGTCTGTGCCACGAGTCTGTCACAGTGGTGGGTTCACTGCTTGCTTTGGGGGTCCTCTTTCTACAGCTGTGCCAGGGTTCTAATAGGCTGGACAGTCAGCCAGCATCTCTGTGTGTTCTGTGACTGTGCATTCGACCAACTGCAGACTGAGGACGTTGGAAAACAAAAATTTCATCTGTGCGGCATGAACATGTACAGACTCCTCGTCATTATTCCCTAAACAATACAGCAGAACAACTATTTACATAGCATTTACATTGCGTTAGTGTATCACGCGCAATTTGGGGATGATTTAAAGTATACCGGAGCTTGTGTCTAGGGTGTATGCAAATACTAAGCCGGTTAACCCAGGAGTTTCTGAGTTATACTGCAGCTGTCAAAGCTTTCCTTTCCACGAACTCTTATGTGGACCAGAATATAAAGCTGGAGGCAGTGACAGATCCCAGCATGCACTGGGCTCTGAGCGCCACAAGCAAATTAACCCATCAAATCCTCACACACCAAGCAGGGACTGCAGAGATGCCCATTTCACGGAGGAGGAAGCAAAGGTCTGAGAGCCTAAGCGACTTTCCCAAGGCCTCGCAGTCCAGGCAGAGCTGGGCTGGAGTGAGACCGAGCCAAGGACAGGGCCTTCCCCCAGCTTTCCCCTGTCACCAGGTCTCCCCGCTGTCCTTGCAGATGGCTTAGGCCTGTCTTTTTCCTTCCCGCCTCTCACCCCAACACCGGTGGTTTCAGGCCAATGTGGGGTCCTCCAGGCTGGCAGCACCATCATTTTCTGGGAACGTTTTCATGTCCACCCAGGAGGTGCCGAACCAGGCACTCTGTCCTGACGCCTCCCTGTGTCCTTCCGGGGCTGGGCCAGCGTCTTCCGGCCGACCCTGACACTGCTCTGGCCTCTGTCCTACAGAAGCTGGATCCTTTCCTTGCTGAGCTTCGCTGGGCCTCCTCCCTGCTGCGGGTTTCCATCCAGGAGTTCGAGAAGGGTGACCCCCCTGGGGGGGTGCAGGTGAGCCTGGGAGTGGGACAGGGAAGCCACAGCACACCCCCAACTCTGCAGGCCAAGCTCAGTGGAGGGGACGGCCAGGGTGTGCAGAATCATCTTTGTCTTCCATTCATCCACTTGGCTAATATTTATTGGGCACCTGCTGTGCCAGCCTGACTTGCCTCTGCCCTGGCAGAGCTCGGAGCAGTGGTACAGGTGGTCACGATGATGCAAAGCCAAGAAATGGACAGGCCGGTGCGGATTGTGCCCAGATGCCGTGAAAGTAAGTCTGAGAATAATGATAGGAGGATGGTCTCTCTGAAGAGCTGCTATTTAAGCGGAGGCCTGAAGCTCAGGGAGGAGTCTGCCTTCGAGAGCGATGGAGCTCCAGGTGGAGCGCAAGCATGTGTGCAAAGACCTGGAGGCAGGTTAAGGCTTGCCATGTATGGGAATACTGTGGAACTCAGTGTGAAGCAGGGTGAGTAGGAGGGAAGCAGAGATCGCTGAAGGCTCTTCCAGGTCCAGCAGGGACCAGGTCCTGGAGCTGGGTGGGGGTTCCATTATAAGTGGGCAAGAAAGCCACTGGAGAATTTTGAGCAAGGAGATGATCGGATTTGCACTTTGTATGTTTTCACTTGCCTTGTGGAGAACAGACTGTAGGGGGAGCCAGAAGGCAGCCGGGAGATACTGTAGCAAAGAGGCTTGGCTGGGTGTCCCAGCAAGAGAGGGAGCAAGGACCAGTGAGGTTACCATGGTGATGAGAGGAGTGGCTTGAGGAGATGAGTCAGAGACAGAATGACTTTGTGGAGGAACTGGGGAAGTTGGGCTTCATCTTGATGTGGGGAGCCCAGGAAGAGAATGAGGATTGGGCCTCAGGGCACCTCCCTATGCTGGCAGGAGGCCACCAGGTGTCTGAACAAGTCCAAGATGCTGATGGAGGCCGTGCTGAGGGACCCAGGCCTGCTGGGCCTGCAGCAGGAAGGAGGGGCCACCCTGGCCAGGCTGCAGTGTGAAGCCAGCAGGCTGGACTCCAACCCTGACATCAGGTATAGACACCCAGGCCTCCCCCACACACACCCTGTTCCCTAGCCTGGTAGCTACGAGATGGGGCCATCAGCCAAGAAGATGTGTAGAGTGGGTCCCATGGTAGCTCAGGGCCCATATGGTGGGCTGAGGCCCAGTCACAAGTCCCCTGGACTTTCTCTGCCATCCCTCGTTCATCCCTGGCCATCTTCACCCCAAGCCAGGCACCAGAGGAGATCCCACAGCTTCTGTTCACCCTTATTGGTCGAGCTCTTCTCTGACCCACACGCTGGGCCGAGCCCTCCAAATGCCCATCTTGCTTCCCCCTGGCAAGAGCCCTGTGAAGCCCACACGGTGCTCATTTGGAGGATGGTTCCTGAGGCTCAACGAGGTGGCAGTGGCCTGTCAGGGATCTCAAGTCAGAACCTCTGAACATGTAACCCTCCACACCCCTTGTCCCCATCACTGTCAGCCTGACAGGAAAACTGCAGTGTGCCAGGGGTCCTGGAGCCACAGACTACATGGTGGACACACCTGTGCCTTTGGTTTAGGGGTGGGGGACAGTCAGTACGGTACAGGCAGAGCACCCCCAACCTGAAAATCAGAACTCCACAATGCTCCACAATCTGAAGTATTTTGAGCACAAGTAGAAACTTCAAACCCCAAATTATTAAAAACATTCTATAAAATTACCTTCAGGCTTTGTAAAAGGTATATATGAAACATAAATAAATCTTTTATCTAGACTCGGGTTCCAGCTCCGAGATAGTTCATAATGTTTATGCAAATATTCCAAAATACAACAAAAAAAAAATTGGAAATCTGAAACACTTCTGGTCCCAAGAGAAGGACTATCTAACCTGTAATTAAATTGGTCAGTAATTTGAAATATTTTCTCTATTAAAATACGGCTACCTATATTCAGGAGTTAAGTGCAAAGTTTGTATAAGCCTTTACAAACAATTTGTTATTGAGCACCCACGTAACATTTAGTAAGCATACAGCATTTCTAAGGAACTGCAAATATTAACTCATTTAATTCCCACCCCTGCAGCAGATCCAGGTATCGTCTTTAGGTTACGGGGGAGAAGCGTGAGGCTCAGAGAGTGGTCACTAGCGCAGGGTCACACACAGGGGTGTGGTGGGACCAGGACTTGAGCCCAGACACCCCGGCCCCGCAATCTTGAACACGTCCCCTGGGCTGCACCCTGCACTCAGGGGCAGGTTCACACAGATGGGACCCCAGGCAGCAGTGGGCCTGGCGCTCCTCTCAGTGCGGGGTGGCGCTGGCCCTGCGCTCCCTCAGCGTGTCCCGGCCTCACCTTCCCAGCCCAGCCCGAGTCCACTTTGGTCCCTCTGGACCGCCGGCTGCTGTCAGCACCACTAGGGGGCGCTGTGGGCACGCGCGAGCCGCCGCGTGGGTTTGGCCAGCTCTGGGCCGGGGCCTGCCAGTCCCTCCCTCCCTCCGTCTCCGGCCTCCTGCGGCTGGCATTTCTGGTATTTTCTGTCCGCTTCATACACCGTAAGCCCTCACCCCTTTTCCGGAAGGTGGCAACCTGTGGGAAGATGCAGTCAGAGCACGCTTGGAAAAGCAGGTTTTCCTTCCGTCTTCTCCCCACCCACTTTTCTTTTCTTTCTTCTTTCTTTCTTTTTTCTTTTTTTTTATCGCAGCACCGGGGATGGACCCCAGGACTTCACACATGCTAGGCAAGCGCTCTACCCCTGAGCTACATACACGCCCCTTTTTGAAATTTCTTTACTTTGAGAGAGGGGAGAGTCTTGCTGGTTTGCCCAGGCTGCCTTTAAACTTGCGATCCTCCTGCTTCAGCTTCTCAAATGCTAGGATTATAGGTGTGCTCCACCACACCTGGTAGATCTTTTCTTTTTCTTCTTCCTTCTGAAGACACTCTGAAGGGCACGGGAGGGTGAGAGGGATCTGAGAGGCCTCCTTTCACCCAACTGTCTCCATCCTGTCTACTCCCTTTACATCTTGTGGCTTTGGCTATTTTTAAAGAGTCTGTGCAGAGACAGCCCTGCCCTTGTTCCAATACAGACTGCCATGATTAAGAGTCACTGCCTCCTCGGGACCTCAGTTTTCCCACCTATAAAATGGAGGGCAGGTAGTGGGGGCAGCTGCCTGCTCACACAGCAGTGGAGATCATAACACACCAGCCAGTGTCCCAGGTGGGCACTGTGTGAAGCACTTCGCTGCCCGAGCGTGGCCTTCACTCTGGTTGCCCCAGCCCCTTCTGAGGAGCTTTAGAAAGCGCCAGGGGCCCTGCCTCCCCCAGAGACTGACTCGGCTGGCCGGGAGTGGAACATGGACATTGGCATCTCTATGAGCTCACAGGGCAGGCTCCAGTGGATGGAGAGCTGAGGCATTAGATTATCCAGTCCTCGAAAGTGGGTTCTGTTATGGGCCCCACTTTACAGATGACAGAGACATTGTTTGCACAAATCCCATCCAGCAAGGCGGCAGGGCTGGGTTTTGAAACCAGATCTGTCCAGTTGGAGTTGGGGAGCTGGGCTGTGCTAGGCAGGGTGCGGAGTGGGCTCAGGATGGCACTGTGGGCTTTGCCTCACTCTGCTGCACCTCCCAGGAGCCATCTGGCTGAAGCAGCTGCCCTGTACAGCCTCGTGGACGAGCAGCTTCATGTCCTGGTCACCGCATCCAACCACCTTCTGGGGAGGCTGGAGCTCCGCATCCGCCTGGGCCGCCTGGAGGCCGCCATCTGCCAGGTGAAAAGCGAGGCTGGCCCAGGGGTGGGGGTGGGGCTCAGCCCGGCCACCCTCCGCCCCGCAGGACTGCTTCTCAACCACCCCCAGCCAGCATCTTGTTATCAAGTAAGGCCACCAGACTGGCATCTGGGGCAGGGAACATGGCACGGCATTCAGTAGGTGCTTAAAGGTTAAACACCTAACCCCAAAAGCTGCACTTGTTGGATCATGTGCCAAGTCCTGGGCCAGAGCCTTTGTGTATACATCATTGCTTTCCAACTTCATCTCTTACCAGAGATGCAGGGAGGTTGTTAGGGTTTCTCCCACTGCACAGATGAGAAAACTGAGGTTGGGAGACTGTGTCACCTGCCCATGGCTGCCTGTCTAGAGTCTGATCCTGGAATCCACATTGGTGCCATCTCTCCGGGTGCCAGTGTCTCATCACTCCATCCTTCCTGCCTGGAGCTGTGGGCATGATGCTGGGAGCCCAGTCCCAGCTTCCGGGTGTCCAGGGCCTCAGTTCTTGATCGGGGGCGATATGAGTGCCCCTTCCTCTGCAGCTGGCAGCCATTTCTGCAGCACTGATCGCATGTCCCCAGGGACGAAGAGCTCATCACCCGAGGTGCCCCACTCAAATGGGGTGCTAGTGGTTATGTAGGTTATGCAGAATGGACCAAGATCTGCCACCTTGTGGCTGTGTGCAGGGTGCTGGCCAGGCCACCATCCTCTCTGGGTCCTGCTCAGGCTGAGAGTTTGTTTGGATGCTCGAAGAACATGCGCTCCCACGTCTCCTGCCCAGAACTGGCCAGGTTTCAGTCAAGGGTGGCAAATGACCGAGGTCAGGGAGACTTTGGCCTCCCAGAAGCCAGGGAGCTGGCCCCGAGGTGTCTCCCCAGCAGCCTCTCATGTCCAAACCTACCTCTCCTGCCCAGGTCAGCGACTGGATGGAACAGGAAGGGAGTCGTTGTCTGCAGGCACTCATACCCCAGGACGGAAGTATGGAGAACGTGGCACGAGTGCATGCGGAGTTCGAGGCCTTCTTCCTGCAGGCTGTGGTGAGGCGAGGGGAGGGTGCTGGAGGGCGTGACCCTGCCTGGGTAGAAAGATGCAGTTGGAAAGTGCAAGGAAACTTCCAGAGGGTGTGAAGAGTTGGCTGGAACCCCAGAGGGCTCAGCCGAGAGGTTGCCTCCTCCATTCGAGACGGCCAAGTCCAAAGAGCCCTGAGTCCTAGAGCAGTTTGTAAAATGCAGATTCCGAGGCCTGGCCCCGGACCTGCTAAGCCAGCCTCAGAGAGTGAGCAGGGAGGAGCCTGGGACACAGGGTGCTTCAGCCCATCCAGCCCTCAGGGAACTCCCAGGCCAGTGGAAAGTGAGGCCGGGGGCAGAGAGAACTGGGAAACACAAAGGAGAAGCCTCAGACACATACTTAGAGTCCAGACGGAAGCAAATGGCCAAGGCAAAGGCCCGGAGACTGTCCAAGGTATCAGAGCCACTCCTAGGTGTCCTTTGCTTGCTGAGCCCTGCAAGGGAGTACTTTAGAGCCATTCTAAAATGAGGAAACTGAGGCTCGGGAAAGCTCTGCTGTGGGGCAGTGGGTGGCCCCTGACCTCTAAGGATCCCCAAGAGGGAGCTGAGAACACCCCTGCTCTCCCCTCCCAGGCTCAGTACCGTCGAGGCCTGGAGCTGTCCAAGCAGGCAGCCCAGCTGGGCGCCACAGCCAGAGGCGCTGATAAGGCTGGAAGCCAGGCGCTCCCGGAGCTGGTGGCCTTCGCCGCCACACAGCGGGCCTTTCAGGCCAAGCTGACCCACTTCTACATGGCAGCCGAGCGGCAGCGCACCGACCTCGACACGCTGTTGCACCTGCATCGCTTCTGCAAGAAGGTGAGCCCTGTGGCCCTCCCGGAAAGGCACCTTCTCCTGGCTGGTGGTGAGGTGGGGACAGGTGGAGGCCTAGACCAGACCTTGGCTCTTTGTGTGACTCACTCCCACAGTCCCATGAGGAGCGAGGGAGAACAGACCTGGGGTTTGAATAGACCTGTCCCTACCCCTACGGCATGCCTGTGCCTTTCTCCAGAGAGGAGGAAGAGGCAACACAGCCTTTCCTGGACAGGGAGGAAGAGGTCATGGTGGCTGGGGGGGCTGCTCAGGGCCTCCTGTGAACACCTCATGCCCTGATTGGACACGAGTGCTGCGTCCATTGAGCAGATGAGAAAAGTGAGGCCCAAAGAGGAGGTGACTTACTCAAGGTTGCCCAGAGTGTCAGAGATCAGGCAGGATTTATCAAGGGGTTTTTTTGGCTTTTTTTGGAGACAAGGTCTTGCTGTGTAGCTCAGGTCAGCCTTGAACTCACTATGTAGCTCAGGCAGACCTCAAAGTCGCAGTGATCCTCCTGCCTCAGCCTCCAGAGTGCTGGGATTACAGGCGTGTGCCACTACACCTGGCTGAGCAGGATTTATTTTAAGGCCTCCCACTCCTCTTAAACCCATGCAGTCAAACCCCTCATTTTTCTGATGGGGAAACTGAGGCCGTTGGAGACAAAGGAGCTGCCTAGAGATCCGGAACCCACAGGGCTGGCCCTGCACGCAGCATGCTTTGGTGGGCGCAGGAGGGTCCAGGCTCGTGCACACACGCCCCGGGCCGAGGGAGGACAGCGTGCCCTCCGTCTCTTTGGGGCAGCGGGCAGGGCAGGCACCGTACACGCAGCTGTTTGGGACGTGGGGAACAAGGAAGAGACGGAATCTGGGACTGAGTCAGGGCCACGTGCGCCCGCGTGAGCCATGCGGCCCCAGCGCCAGTCCACCCTGCTCTGAGCCCGGCCCCAGGGGGGTGATGGTGATGCTGACGGTGGACGCTTCTGTGCCTCTGGTGTGCTGGGCTCGGTGCCAGTCATTTCACATCTGTTTTTTTAGCACACCAACCCTGCACCAGATTAACTCTCAGTAACCCCCAGCACAGGGCTGCTCAACTTCAGGATCATTGTTAACATCGTTCTTATTGTCCAGAGAAGTAATGCCAGGGTAGGGCAGGGTCCCTGGCAGCAGGAAGCTGCTTTCCCTTCCTTGCTGATCTCTGCCCACTGAAGCCCCAGAGGCCTTCCCTGGATCCACCCAACTTGCTCCGGCCTCAGGGCCTTTGCACATGCCGTTTCCCCCCTTCCTGGGAAGGGCTGCCCTGGCCGGGCTGGTTCTTGTCTTTCCTTCTCCCTCAGCTTCTCCAGGAGGCCTGTCCTGACCACTCGGCCACTCAGCCATATTCTGTCATCACCAGCTCTGTCACATCACCGCTTGCTGTGATCTGAAATGACTCTGCTGCCTTGTCACTTGCTTGTCTCTCCTGTGTCCCCTTGGAAGTGGCTGGCACAGAAGGTGCACATGGAGCTGTTGTGAAGGGCTGGCCTGGGGAGCGAGGAAGAGCGAGGAGGGCAGGCCTGCGTGGCCTGTGAAGAGGTGGCGCCCACCCTGGGCTGGGGCTGGCACCGAGGGAGGGGAGGTGACTCAGGCTGTGTGGCCCAGGCTGGACGCTGCTCCTCTCTGGTCCCAGCCTATTCTCTGTACATCAGGCGTCGGGCCGGATGATTTTCAAAATCATTGTTTATGTCTGTCCATCTTGACTGGGAAGGTTGAGTCCCAGACAGACAGATAGACAGACAGATAGGACAGTCTACCTGCCGGCTTGGTCCCGGGTGGGCATCTGTGTGCGGCAGTTTTGGCGCTAAATAATAACATGATTGTGCCGCTAACGGAGATTTATGGAGCCCTTTCCTGGCCGTGAGCTCCGCGTGCTGCCACGAATATGAAGCCATTTATCTAAAGACAAGTTCCCTTAATCCGTGGAAAGACAGTCTCCGCGGAGGAAATGGCTCTGCGATCCCTCAGCCTAGCAGCCTGCTGTCGGGCTCTAAATTAATGGAGAGAGAGATTAGGTTTTTCATGAGCTCCTGGGGATGTGCGGCTCGTTTGCAGCCTGTGGATGTTTTGTGGAGGAATTGGGGACAGGCAGAATCACGGGATGGGCAGAGGCCCCTAGACTGAGGGACCTCGGGGCCTGGCCGGGCTGACCGTCCTGCCATGCCTGGACCAGTTTGCCCTCCAGGCACAGGGAGCTGCCTGGAGAGAAGCCAGCTCCTCCCTAATTTGCTGTGTGGCCTGGGGCAAGTTATTTCACTGCTCTGAGCCTCAGTATCCTCCTCTGTAAAATGGGGTGCTGGTCCAGTTCAGTGTGATTGTACATGAGACCCACAGCATGTGGCAAACAGTTGGCATTTGATCCACCTCAGCCAGACTCCTCACTCAGCGCCACCCATAGAAGTTAAACCAATTCAAGGGTCCACCTTTGTAGCTCTTCTGAGGCTTTTCACGATAGCTGCAGCTCCCATTTTACAGGAGAAATAGCCCCAGACAGGGCAAGTCTTACTGGCCCATAGATCTGCTGAAGGTGTCAAAAAGCCCCTGGGTGCTGGAAGCTGTCGCCAGGTGGCGGCGGGGGCTGGTAACCCAGGGAAGAAAGGGAAACCTTTGTTACCCCAGTCAACAGAAAATTGCCACCAAGAAGAGGGTCTCTAAATTTGCGGGAAGGGCACTCATCAGTTCAGTGGAGCGACGCTGATGAGCACCCTCTGCTCAGACAGGCGCCCCGTCCTTGCAGGGCCCCCGTACCCCAGCTGCACTCCACCTCCCTCTCTCTTGCCCACAGATGACCTGGTTCCATATGGACTGTCAGGACCTGATGAGCCAGCTCAGGCTGAGCAAGGCGCAGAGGCCCAGCCCTGGGGACCGGCGCCGCCTGCTCCGCTACCTGCAGCGCCTGGCATCTGAGTTCCCGGCCGAGAAGCTGGCAGCCATGGCGCTGCAGGTGGCCTCCCTGAGCCGAGCGGGCCTGGGCCAGGACCTGTGGCGGGAAGCCCGGGGGAGACACCAGGAGATCCAGAGCCTGCTGAAGAAGGCGCTGACCCACTGCCCGTGCCCAGCAGGTTCAGCCGCCCACTTGGCACTCTTGGAACCAAGAGGGGCAGCGGCCAAGGACTGGGGACTGAATGGAGACGTGGCTCCCAAGGGCTGGTGGGACCTGTCCCTGCAGGACTCTCTGGGTGTGGATCATCTGCCCAAACCCTGCTGGCTTCCTTGGGCTGCCAGAAGCAGGCAGAACAGAACTTTCCAGGTGGACCCTCCGTGCCCCGGGCAGGTGGTTGGGGCTGATGACAGCAAAGGCCCCCAGGAGCTCCCGGAGCCCAGCCCGGGGCGCACTCGCATCACCCTCTTCTCCTGGCAGTGGGTCCCCAGGAAGAGCCAGGTCTCCTGCCCCACCGGGGACAGCTTCTCCTCAGAGGGGACTGACTCACAGACATCCCTGGAGGACTCACCCCAAACAAGCCCACCTGCATCCCTCTAGCTGGGGATGCCCCTCATGGCACCAGGCTCTGAGGTGGCCGGGACAAGATCAGCTGGAGGGAGAGCTGGTGCACCCTGGTCAGCCTCGTGGAGACGTGGCTACCAAACAGCTGTTCTGAGGCAGGAGGATGGGAACCGTGCTCCTACTGGCGGCTCCAGAAAGCTCCTCACACATGCAGGAGAGGGGTGTGGGAGTCGGGCTCCCTGTGCAGTAAAGTGTCGACTGGCCCTGTAGCTCCAGGCTCTCCTCGTGGAAGGCCTGCGGGTGCAGATGCTGCCAAAGGCTCACTCTCGGGCAGCCTGGCACACTGCCCCGGGGGGGGCACTGGGGCCAGCATAGCCCTCCTACAGGACACAGCACACATGAGCATTTGTCTTAGGGTGACATGGAAACAGACCTCGGACAGGGACTCAAGGAGCAGTGGCAGGGAGTAGGACGTGACAGGAGAGGAATAAAGCAGGGCTGTCGAGCAGGTTTCTGTGTGGGCAGCTGGAGCAGCATCCTGAGGGGTCCCTGGAGCTTGGCCAGAGCTCCCCCCACCCCAGGGCTGGGCGGGAGGGTTTAAGACCCTTAGGAGCTGGGGCCGGGGATTTAGCTCAGTGGTTAAAGTGCTTGCCTTGCAAGCACAAGGACCCAAGTTCGATCCCCAGCACCAAAAAAAAAAAAAAAAGACCCTTAGGAGCTGGCACTCGAGGACCAGGCTTGGCCTCCACCCGGGGGTCACGCTGGAGCTGGAGGCCAGCCGTACACTCGCAGTAAGGGTGAGGGACCCGCTGCAGCTCCGTCTCACTCAGCTCCTCCCAAGGACAGAGACCGCCTGCTCAGCCAGGGAACCCCACAGAATCTTGTCCTTGCACCCCAAAGAAAACCCCTCTGCCAGGTCTTCTGTCTTCTTCACCTCCCCACCACGTCCGGGATGCAGCATCTCCCATTCTCCCCAGGCCCTAACTTCCCTTTCAGCACCATGTCATTTGGTGCTGTGGGGGCGGGGGCTGGGGAGGAGAGGGCGCAGCATCCTCACCCAGCAGGCCTGCTTCCAGGTAGAGCATCTAGCAGGCTCCATGCCTTTTATTCAGCCAGAGTAGCGCCCCCTAGTGTCTCCCCTGAGCACCACAGTGTTGACAATGCGGGCCCCATGAATCAGTCTGCATCAACCAGTCAGCTTCTGGTAGCCTAACCTGAGTTTTCTGGGCCCCAGATGAGGGTCTGGATACACATCTACCCACGAGGCTGAGGAAGGGGAAGGAGGCAGCCTGGCCCAGGCCAGGAGGGCGAGCAGGGTTTCCCGGGAGTCGTCTCAGCAAAGGGTCACATACACTCCAGGCCCCAGATGGTTTCAGGTATCTTCTCTTGGCCCCAAGATTCCTCCAAGCAGGCTGCAGCCTGCCTGTTTCAGAACCTCGATCACATGGCAGCTTTCTGGGGGAGCCCACCCCAGAAAACTGAACTCAGACTCACTCTGGGGTGCCTGGAGGTGAGTTTGAAGCCACCTGTTTGGCTCTTTCCCATGCTGCTCGGCAAAGTGAGGGGTGTCTTCATCCACTTTGTGCTGTGATCACAGCACACTGTGGGCTGGAGTGTGTGTACGCAATAGGCGTTTAATTGGCTCACGGAAGACTAAGATGGAGGGGCCACGTCTGGTAAGGGCCCGATGCTGTGTCATGAGCTAGCTGAAGTCATCGTTTACAAAGAGGCCACTCCAGCATTAATCCCTGTGTGAGGCCAGAGCCCCCGTGACCTCGACACCTTGTCAAGGCCCCACCTCTCAGCACTTGCACTGGGGAGGAAGTTTCCAACACTGAATTTTGGGGACACACGGAAGCCACAGCAGGGATGTCCTTAGGACGCCTTGGGGAAACACACCCCACACCGGCTCTGCTTCTTGCTTCCCTCCCCGGCCTTGCACATCCAGACAGGCCTGAAGCATTCCATCAGCCCATCTCCATCCATGCCTGTCGCCTCAGAAGGGGGTCGAAGGCTCTTAAAGCATTGTTGCCATAGAAACAGGATGTAGGCAGCGGGGAGCACAGGCAGGGAGCTGGGGAACCTGGGTGCAAAGATGGAAACTGACTTTTGAGAGACCGCAGCTCCTTCAAGGGAGGAGGCGGCTGGAGACGAGTGCTCCAAGAATCTTTGGGTGGGAAGGGTGCCGAAGGGTGCCTTGTGCATCCTTCTGTCTCCACAGGGACCCATATCCCAACAGCCTCTCTGCACAGGCAGCACCCAGGGGAGAAGCGGGATGTTGAAGTATAATAGTTAATAACGATACGTGAAAGTAACACTAAGAACCAACGTTTGTTTTGCATTTTCTTTGTGCCTAGCTCTGTGCTGAGCCCCGTAAAGGCTTTAAGGGCTTGTTGATTGCTTCACAAGAGCCCCGTGAAGCCGATAGTGACTCTCCTTCATTTTCCTGAGGACTGAACAGGACCGAGTGTGGCTTGGAGGTGACTTGCCCAGTGTCACAGTGAACGGCAGAGCTGGATTTACACGATGCTTCAGATCACTTTCTGGCAAGACTGGGCTGACTGTGAGGTCTCGGTGGCCGTGAACTTGTCCCCTCGGTGATCCTGCTGTGCCACTGCTGTGTGCCCGAGGGCCCTAGCTGGGCTGGGCTGGGCCGGCCTTGGTTCTCTGGACAGCACTTACATCTAGGCCCTTGTGCATGAGGCACTTTGCAGAATGGTTAGTGACATGGGTTCTGGCTCCAGACTGACCCAGTTCCTACCCAGGCCCCACCATTCACAAGCTGTGTGTCCTTGGCCAAGTGAAGTTACCTCTCAGAACCTTGATTTTCCTACTTATATAATACAATCAATTAGATCTCAGAGACTTGTAAATACATCAACTTTCCCTCAGAATGTTGGAACATAATAAATGCTCATTTATTAAATGGTATCTAGTATTACATTTTGTAACTGGCCTCGCCAGCCCTGCTTTCGTTAGTGGGAAAATTGAGGAAGAAATTTCTCCAGAGATCCCCAATAAACTCCCCTACTGATTCCCAAAGAGCTTTTCACTCACTGAACTGTGAATTCCCTAATCTGTTTTCTGAATCTCCCGATGTCTCTCAAAGGGCAAAGGGGCCTTGCTTAGTGGCCTGGGCCCAAACCTCATCTTCACTCTTGAGAATTCCCCAAGAATGATCACACAGCTTTGAGTCAACAAAGCCTCAGCCCCCAAGGGAATGGCCTGGGGCGGCCTAGGTCACCCTGCCCTCCACTGGACTTCACAACCAAATCTGCAGCGCACGCTAGCCAGAAGAAGATGGAGTTTGCAAGAAACCCAACTTTGCCACCATGCAGAACCCTTCTTTGGGCTCAGGGCCTGGTAAGCAAGGGCGAAAGGAGAACGATGACCTGGGAGTCAGGGCCTCGGTCTACTTTGCCCTGGGTGGCCCCAGAGAGGTGGCTTCCCGTCTCTCAGGGCTTAGTTTCCCCATTTGCCCAACACGGGCATAGGAGGAGTAAGGGTCATTCTCACCCTGGGAATCAGAGCCCTCCCTCCAAATCCAGGTTCAACAGCCGGGTGCCTCTGATACATGGCTGCCCTGTTTCCCCATCCATCCACTGGGCTTGTCAAGCCTGCTGGGCAGGATGAGATCTCTGGATCCCGGAGCACCATGCCAGCTTTTTCCTCTCCAGAAAAGTGATGTCTTGCAAAGGAGCAAAGATTTGAAAGTCTGCTGGCATGGTGACTTGAGGCAGAGATAGGACTGAGCCCAAACCAAAGTCTTGGTTCTTTACCATTTACAAAGTACCACTTCGTCCATCCATTTCCTCATTTGAGATTTACTACAACTGTAAGAAGCATAGGAGTCACAATATGGGATGTTCCCACTTTGCAGATGAGGAGACTGAGCCTGGAGAAGAGACATGACTTGCCCAGGGTCACACAGTCAGGAAAGAGTTGGGCCGGGGAAACCTCAGATCTGGATGTAGTCCTGGTCAGTGCCAGGTCCTCCAGAAGAGCAGGTGCATCTCCACTCAATCACATTGTCTGCTCTGAGGGGCGCCCCACACCCTCCGGCTCACTAGTTACCCACTTCAGACCCAGACAAGACTGCTAGCCAGGGTCAGGCACAGTCTGAAACACAGCTCACCCTGAAACACAGCTCCTATGTTCTCCAGTGGCTGTGAACTGGCATTCAGCCCAGGCCAAGCCTGTCGGCCCGAAATCCCACCCTCTCCACACGGAAAAATAGCTCTCATGGGCGGGAGTCCACAGGCCCGTGGGGAATACGGCTCTGGCTGGACAGCAGGACTCCTGGGGGCCCATTCCCCATGGTCCAGGCCACTTGGGGACTCCAGGTGGTAAACCTCTGCACTTCCTCAAGTCTCATTTTCCCATCTGTGAAATGGGCTCTGACATTGGGATATAATAAGAAATATATATTTGGTCTCTGTTCCTAGTTCCTGGCTCACGGGCCTTAAAACCCTTGAAGCTTCCAGGGTGAGAAGAGTGTCTTTTGTACACTAATGAGATGACTGGTGGCCCTGCATAGCTTCAGGATGGGGGCTGCTCACCAGAAAGACCGAGGCGGGGCTGGGGGGTGCGAGCTCTCAGCCCCTCTCCTCAGTTCTCAGGAGCGCAGAGGGGATGAGGGTGGAGTTGGTCACCAATGGCGAATGCTGCTTGTGTCACAACTGCAGCAAAGTCGGCAGAGCTGGGTCCAGAGAGCTTCCGGGAGCTGAGCAGAGGAGACGCCGGCCCCTTCCCACGCGCCTCTCTGCAACAGCTCTTCCTCCTGAACCCTCTGTCCGTCCTCTGTAACAGGCCAGGGTATGTTAGGGTTCCCCAAGTTCCGTGAGTGGGAACCCCGACTTATAATCTGTTGGTCAGAAACTCGGTCACAGCCCCGGGGATTATGACGGGCATCTGAAATGGGGGGGAGGGAGGGGCACAGCCTTGCAAGATGGAGCTTTCTACCGGTGGAATCTGACCCTAATTCCAGATAAACAGTGTTAAATTGACTTGAGTTATAAGACAACCGGTTGGTGTCCGCTGGAGGATTGTTTGGTGCATGGGACCCCCCCCATAAACGTCTTAGATTCAGAAAGGCTCTGTGTTGTGACTATAGAAGAGAGTAGGAAAAAGGGCTGGTTTTCTTCCTTCAGAGGGTGGGTTGAGCCAGCCCTGAGATGTAGAGCTCCTGATTTGCTTCCCCATCCTGGCTCCTCTCCACACAATCAGCCCTCCAGGTTCCAGCATAAAAGCCACAAGTTGTCCTTGAACCTCCCCAGAGCCCCTAAATCCACTGGGAAAATCAAAGGAAAAATTACAATGAGAACAACACTGAAAGAGGCTTTGAAAACAGTCAG
>PVJO010017626.1:0-38713 GCA_004026905.1 Hystrix cristata | reverse complement strand
AGAGTGGGCAAGAGAGAAAAATGAAAGAGGAAGGTGAGGGGGTAGGCGGGGTGGGGGTTGGGATGGGTGAGGGGGACAGGGATGGAGGGTGGGGGGCAGGTAAGGGGAAAGTGAGAGAGGACAGGTGAGGGGACAGGTGGCGAGACCGGCGAAGGGAGAGCGCACTCACAGAGCGTGCCCTCAGCCCGTCGCCACAGCCACTTTTGCGATCTTCGTCTTATTTCTACTCTAGGGGCATGATCCTGGGCTCAGACTCTAGTCTAATTGGAGGAAATGAAAGACTGCACGGTAACAGCCATCTGTTAGAAGGGCAGAGGGACCCGGATGGCCTTTCCATGCCCGGATGAGACTGACCCGTCTTCGGGCAGAAATGGGGTCTCATGCTTGTGCTCTAGCTCTGAGCTGTGTCCCCACTCAGATTGCGTGAGCTGGGCAGGTATTGCTCAGGGGTATATCTCAGTTGTAGACACTTGCTTAGCACTCAGGAGCCCCTGGGTTCTATCCCCAGCCCTGCAGTGTGCACATACATAGGTAATTTGAAATTGTGGTCTTATGGTATGCACATAATAAGAACAAAGTTTTCACAAACATCTGCCTTTATTCCATGCAGTCAGCTCAACTATTTCCCATTCTGTTCCGCTTTTCAAAATCTCCAAAATTGATTCTTACAGCCACAAAAGATCCAAGGCACAGTTAGGAAGCCTCCTGTCACCATGTCCCAACACCAGGTGCCCCCGTCACCGCTTCTCCAACCCCTGTGCCAATTGCACTAGCCTTTACTGCCAGTCTCCCTTAATTTAACTCACGTCTCCCCTCAAATACATTTAAATAAGTAAGTTTTATATTGCAGGGATGAATGGCAAACTCAGTATACCTGCTGCAACCACAAGGTTACCGTGAGAAGAATATATTCTAAAAAGAAAGCGATGTTATTAAATTCTGTCTGGGTGTTAATGCTTGTCAGCTCAGATACTGAGACCTGTGGCTATTTGCTTAAAAAGGGAAACACAGTGGGAGGAGGAGATTCTGAGTGTTGGCAGTGTCACAGCCGTGTGGCACCAGACGTGGCATCTCCGGGTACAAGGGGACAGTTGAAAATCCAGGCTTCTTGGTGTGAGTCAGGGCTAATTAAGATGGCGTCTGTGCACCACCTGAAATCAGCTCCCAGCCCACCTCACAGTGTCTTTGCTGCCACTCCCACTGGTGCGCATAAGGGACCTGAGCTCCAGAGAAGGTCAGCCCTGGCTCAGGGTCACATAGCACTCAAGTGAGGGACAGGGCCAGGTTTCTGCTCTCTCTCTGCCATCCTCCCTGCCTAAGGTAGGATTGTGCAGTTGCCCCAAAGAGACCAGTGAGATGGGCTGGAAAGGAGTAGAGCACTGTGTGAGGAGTTCTGCCCAAAGTGCAATGACCGTGAACCCTGTCACAGCCCCTGCCAGCCCCAGGTGTGGCCATCACACCTGGTTCCCATCTCCCTCCGGGTGACTCCCAGGAACATGATCTCTGAGGGCCAGGATTGCCATGTGGCCCTGGCCAGTGGAGGCAGAGATGCTGTTCTGCAGAGGGTGGGTGGGCCTGGAGGCGGGGCTGCAGGGCACCTGGGAAGGCACTGGGTGGATGGCTGGCAATGGAGGGCAGCGGTAGTGAGGGCCCATGGCTCAGGGAGGGAGAGGTGATTGGCTGAGGCCCCGGCAGCCCCTTATCATACCACCCCCCAGGACAGGCTGCAGGCCCAGCGGGAGGCCAGGGCCTGAGCTGTACATTTTTTTCCTGACAAACAGAAACCCCTTTGCTCTAGCCAAAGGCAACATGCATGAGGGGTGTCTTGTTCTTGGCACAATTCCTTTTTTAAGTGAAAAACATCTATGAATGCCATTTGCTTCCAAGCTGTGACCCTCCCTGTGTCCCCTACCTGGGGATGTACCTCACCGACTTGGCCTTCATCGAGGAGGGGACCCCGAACTACACGGAGGATGGCCTGGTCAACTTCTCCAAGATGAGGATGGTATGTTTCCTGGTCGAGGGCAGGGACCTCAAAACCCAGTCCATTCTCTGGGCCTCAGGCTCTGCAGCACTGGGCTGTCAGCATCCCCAGCAAGAGCCAGGCATCAGATGGCCTCTGTCCCTGCATTGCCCCAGTTAATCTGACAATGTGAGAGACAGGACCTCTACTACTCTCCACCTTGCAGATGGCCAGGCTGAGGCTTCGAGGTCGAGGGACTGGCTCCAAGTTATGCCCCTACCCACATCCCACTCACGGTGTTCATGGAAACCATGTGCACACACACTTAGAGAGCTCGCCTCGATCTTTCCCCCAGAAACATAGGACCTGTGAGGGGCCTGAGGAGACCTCCGCTCTCAGAGCCGAATTTAACTGTTGGCTTCTCCCTCCTCCGGCCAGAGCACCTCCATTCTCACCAGTTTGTAAGACGGGCTTCCGTGCAAGTGTTCCTCCGTCGAGCATCAGTTAGACCGCCCACCATGGCAACAGGACAGGGTACTTCCACACTGCATCTCATACCCAGTGAGCACCTCGGTGCCTTTAACTTGCTGGCGTAGCACGGTTGTTAGGCAGTGGGGGACCATTTGAGCCACCGATCTGAAAGAGGGACTTAGTTTTCCCTCTCAACCACAGTAGCATAATTAGCTTATAGACACTGAAAAAGTCACCCTTGGAAACAGGTTGCCAGCTTAAGGAACCCACAGGGGCCTTTGTGGCACACACCCAAGCATTCTGGAAGGCTGAAGCAAGAGGATCATAAATTTGAGACCATCCTGGGCAATTTAGCAAGACCCTGTCTCAAAATAGAAGAAGTAGCTCAGCACTGGGGTCAATCCCAATGCCGTTTGGTCACACGAAGTGGGGTGGCACCGAGCGAGCAGACTGTCTCCTAAAACTCCCTGCCTTCCCACAGATATCCCACATTATCCGAGAGATTCGCCAGTTTCAACAAACTGCCTACAAAATCGAGCACCAAGGAAAGGTAAGCTGGCAGCACCTGCCTGCCCCGTGCTTGTGCGCAGCTGCCGTCTGGGTGGCTTAGCCGTTCCCTTCCTCACCTGTGCAGTCCTCCTTCTCGATCCCTCCCAGGCCCCACCCAGGTCCCCCACCCCGCGAGGACACCTTCCCCACTCCCTGTCCCCTGGCCAGAGTGAGCTGTCCCTTCTCGTCGGGCTTGTGCTTAGCCCTGACCTCTGGTTCATAACTGGGTCAGAGCTCCCAGGCCAAGAGAGGCAGGGTCTAAACATGCCTTTGGAAAAGCGCGATGTTCACAAGTCGCCAAACGCACAGACCTCCCTCCGCAAGGCCACGATGTTCCTGGTTTCTTGGGTCTATGTCTGCAAGTACTTCATACATACAGGTGAACTTTTAATACTACAACGTACTCTACCGTGTACTGCTCGGCATCGGTTTTCCTCCTTAATAATCCATCTCAGGGATTGCTCTGGGTTGAGACGGGAGCATCCTCATGTCTCTGTGGCTGCAGAAAACTCCAGTCACGTAGCATCCTTCATGGTGCTGGATGTCCAGCTTGCTTCAGTCTCTCGCTGCTGCGACTCAGGAACACTGACGTCCCCAGCTAGGCTTTGCTGCCACGTGTTTCCAGTCGCTGTGACCAGGAGTTTGCAAAAGAGAAACAGTTTCTTTGGGAGGCAGCAAAGCACGTGGACAGGAAAACAAATCTCGACTTGACCCCGAATGATGGGATGTGGTGGTATTTATGGGCTGAGGCCTGAGGGGTGGAGGTTGGGTTAAAACTCGATCAGCTGTCACCGTTGTGAGCCCTGCACTGGCGTGTTGTCTGCTGACAGCAAGTAGCTCAAAGCAGATAAAACCTGGAAGGCCGGTCGAGGGACTGCAGCTTGGCGCCCACATCTGGAGGGAAACAGGGAGGCCGGGGCGTGGGGGTCCTGAGGGCCGGAGGAGCCCCTCCTAGAGGAGCTACCTTGGCAGGTAGTTTCACTTCCTGGCAAGGAGGCGCCACGTGCAGAGGTCAATGTCAGGCCCTCCTGAACAAGACAGGACTCCTGGGCTCCTGGAAGGTTCATCTCATTTCATCATTCAACCTTGTAGTGGTCGCTCCATTTCACAAAGAACTGAGATTGCTAATCAGAGCTCCTGGGCTCCCAGGCCTGGGACCTCTCCCAGCCCAGCCACCCATTTCTCTCTATTCAGCATCAGAACCTTCTTATTCATGGTTCACAAGAACCCAGCTCCGGGCACAGCCACAAGCACACCAAAAGATCCAGCTTTTCTTGTCTTCCCCTCTACTTTCCTTTGTGCTAGATTTGTTTAAAACAAATTGTTGAGCTGGGCACGGCAGTGCATACCTGCAATTCCGGGTACTCAGGAGGCTGAGCCAGGGCCAACCTGGGCAATTTAGCAAGGCCCTGTCTCAAAATAAAGGTTAAAAGGAACTGGGGATATGGCTGGGTGGAGAGCACCTGCCTCCCATGTGTGAGGCCCTGGGTTCAATCTCCAGTACTGGAGGGAAAAATGAAGAATTTGCTTACTTTCTTCCATATGAACTTCTGATTTGCTTTACAGCTGATCAGATAAGAAAAGTCAGTGGGTGACTAACTGGGCCATTTTTGTGTTGCTCTTTAGTCAATAAGCAAGTATTTACTGAGCAAGTAATATATACCCAGCGCTGGCTAGGCCCTGCACCCGAGCAGCATGGGGAACAGACAAACTCTGGGTCTTCGGGAGACTACTTTCTGGAGGGAGACAGACAAAGAGGTAAAACACTATGCCAGATGCTATTATAAGCACAGAGAGAAATAACACAGGGGAGGGACCAGACTACTGGGGAAAGGGAAGGAAGCGCAGCGTCCTGGGACCTTGGCTGATGGAAAAAACGGGCAGGGTGTAATGAGGCAGCGTCACCTATATGGTGCATCAAGACATCCAGTGAGAATCTGACCAAAGGAACCAGCACGCAAATGTGAGCACAGGTCCAAGTCATGTCTGAGGGCCGGGAGGTCGAGCCCTGATACATGGCATTCGCTGCTAAAGAGAGAAACTATCATGACACTTATTAAAAGTGGTGAGGAAGACTTTATTCAAGACCACAGCAATAGGGGAGCGATTGAGTTCAACTCCAGATGCAATGGGAACAGGTGGTGAAGTCGGAGAGTCAGTGGGGGGATTACCCAGAGGAGACACCCAGCGTAGGGAGTTCGCGCCCACCTGGGGGAGCAGGAGTCTCACGCAAGGGAGATGTCAAGGTTGAAGAGGAGAAATGTGGCCAAATATCTAAGGTGGAGGGATTCTTACTAAATTAAGCAGAAGTCTTGCTAAAGGTAAGTCAAAGGTGAGAGAAGGGTTCAGAGGAGTTGACTGGAGTTTGGTCCTGAAGAGAATAATTGTCATTGCCAGCTCCTGGGGGCAAACTTAGGACGATCCCGTGAGACAGAGACAGAAAGACAGACAGACAGAGACAGAGAGAGAGAGAGAGAGAGAGAGAGGCAAACATTTGGCCCTGGTAAGGTGGTGTGAGCCAGCCCCAACACACTACTACACACATGCTAGAAATAGGTTCTACCCAAGACAAACCACACACACAGGGGTTACTGCTGTAAGTTAATGGAGACTAAAAACACATGGTAGCTAAATGTGGTGTGTGAACATTTGTTAGACCTTGAAATTTTTAAAGAAATTTTTAAAGGTTACTTGGAGGCATTTGAAAAAATTGGCTGAGATCTATGTATCAGATGCTATCGCGTTCACGTTGAAGGGCTTGATGGTAATAACGGTGTTGTGCCTCTGTGGGAGGGTGACTCTTGCTCTTAGGACAGCTTGGCTGAAGAAGTTGGGAGAGAAGCAGTATGCCATTCAACTCCAAATGGTTCAAACCAAAGTGTGTGCCTACATGCGTGTGTGTGTGTGTGTGTGTGTGTCACTGTGGACTGCACCCTGAGCCGCTCAGTCTACCAAGAGAGACCTAGGCTCAAATCCCACCGAGCCACTCACAGCCATGGTACCTTCTGCAAGTTCTTACCTGCCTCACCTATTCACGTCCTTATATCAGGCTGGAACAGGTTGCTTTGGTGTTAAGTGTGACACCTTTGTAAAAAGTCCTATACACCTTTGCCACAGGACATGAGCCAGTGAGGGACGAGGTCCTGGGGTGGCCACTGGTAAGGGGTCTGATGTAGGTGTTATCAGGCAAAATAAGCAGATTTGGGGGCAAGGGCTGTAGGGCAGCTTCAGTGTGCATCAAAGTGAGATTCACCAGAAAGCATGACTGTTACTGTCTGTAATTTACGTAAAACGACAATCAGGGCTGAAAGCCCAACCTCCTGACAGCATTGGCCCTGGCAAGCACTCTTTTGACAGAAGCATGTTCACCTGTAGTGAGAAACACAGTACTCCTATTCCTATAGTGTATTTTTCTGATTCCTTTACTACAACAAGATACCTGAGGCCTGGTACTTTATAAAGAAACAAGATTTATTAGCTCACTGTTCTGAAAGTTCCACTCGGGCTCCAACACCTTCTGGATCCTTGTGAGTGTCTCCTGGCAGGGCATCACCAGGGCAGAGCACTTCACCAGACGGAAGACAGGCCATCCCCTCAACATCACCACCTGGGGACCAAGCCTACAACACAGGAAGCCTTGGGAAATATGCTCAAACCGTGTCCAAACCACAGCATAGGGATTTACACTATAAACAAAAAATAGAGTTGAAGCAACTAAAGCTATATCCTAGAAGATATGCATTGTAGCACTTCATATATAAAATAACAAAAAATCTGAAAACAAGTGACATACCCAACAATAGGGGACAGGTTTAGTAAAATCTAGTACAGCAAAAAGATGTGGTACAATGAAAATTTTCATTATAGTATAAGTGATGGGATACCAGAGGCTATCCAATCCCTGTTACAACTTGAAAACAGTAGTTGTGTATTGTAAGAACTAGAGGGCCACACAGAAATGAAAACGGTTGTTTTATAATGATAAGATTGTGGACATTTTTCCCTCCAAATATTTATTTACTATCACATCTTTTCGTCTATAATAAAAAATCATACGAAGACAAAACTGTCCGTTTAACTGAGCACTGTTTGGAGACTGTGGTTTGCCCAGCCAGAAAGCCACGGAAGTACCAGCCATGCGGTCCACGCTGGGCTGTGTCTCGTGTGGTCACAGGGCCCTGGAAAATCTCAGAAGTTACCGAAAGAAAAAGTCAGGGTATTTTCTGACTTCTGCACCTTGTAACCTTTCCCTCAAGCTCTGATATCCAATACAAATAAATATTGCTCCTCTAGCTTTTTTAACCACTTTGCAGAAGTGTATTTGCTGTCAGTCTCCCACTGAAGGCGAATATCTTAGGGAAATCGGTCTTGACCATGCTCATTATGGAGAAAACCAGCCAGTCTGCTGATCCCCAGAGAGTCTGAAAGTGCAGGGGACTGTGCTTTCCAGAAAGGACTGTGCACGTGGAGCCGCTAGCAAGGGCCGAAAGACCAGCCTGTGTCACAGGTCGTAAAGTACTGTCTCTGCCACCGGTATGGGTTAAGCCACACTGTGAAACCCGAAGTCATCTTCCTAGAGGTGCTGGTACAAGCTGCTAATTAGACAGCCTAACCTTCCTAGCTAAAGCTGCAACTCAGTGGTAGAGCATTAGCCTAGCATGCGCAAGGCCCTGGGCTCCGTCCTCAGTCCTGCAGAAATCATCATTGTCATCATCATCCGTCTGTGACTGTTAGTCAGTATGCTGAAACGACTGGATCCGAACTTCACTGCGGCAGACAGAACCGCTCAGCCCAAACAAAAGCAACCCAGAACTGTGCGTGGTGGTACCTGTCTGATCTCAGCACTCGGGGAGACTGAGGCAGGAGGCTTGCAAGTTCAAGCCTAGCTGGGTAACTCAGTGAGACCCACTCTCAAAATTTTTTCAAAAAAAGGGTGTGGGGATGGGGGTGGGTTGTATCTCAGTGTGATGGCCCCAGGTTTAATCCCCAGTACCAAAAAGAAATTTTTTTTTAAAGCAACATGAACTTGATTTTTCTCAAGTAGTTATCAGAAGATTCGCAGACACGTAATAAGAAATATGTTTCCTTTCTACTCTGGTTGGGGTGGAAGTGTTTGGTTCCAAATGACTGACATATGAGCCTTGGGGAGACTCTAGAGCTGGGGCTGCCTGTGAGATTTGTGCTGTGATCTCTCATGGCACATTCTGTGTGTGATTCAGACTAGGGCTTGAGAGCAAGAGTGGGCGGGGAGGGAGGAGGAAAGAGAAGCGCCTAATTCCTGAGGGTGAGCTGTCCTGATGCTCCACTCTGCCACTCTGTCTCTGAGGCTCTGCTCAGGCAGCCCTGGGGCATGAAAATCATGACACTACATCATCCTAATGTTTATATACATTTTTGTCCTAATATTTTATTAGGAAACTTTTTAAACAGGTTAGAAACTTTGAAAGAATTCTGAATACCCATCCACCTTGCTACTTAGATTCAACAATTGAACTTTAAGAATTTTTTAAATGCAGTTCTGGGGGTTGAACCCAGAACTTTGTGTATGGTAGCCAAATCCTCTACCACTGAGCAATGCCATCCACATATAGATAGGTAGATAGATAGATAGATAGATAGATAGATAGATAGATAGATGGATAGATTTGTTTTTTTGAGATATGGTCCCACCATGAAGTTCAGGCTGGCCTTGAACATCACTGTGTAGCCCAGGCTGGCCTTGAACTTGCAGCAATTTTCCTACCTCAGCCTCCTGAGTCCCAAGATTACAGGTGTGCACCAACATTCCCAGACCCATAGATTTTTTGAAATACAAGCCCCAAATACTTCATCATGGGAACAACAAAAGAAAAAGCAAAAGTAAATTTGACTATATGTGATTTTTCTTGTTATTGTTTTGTTTTGCAGACCTGAAGATTGAACTCAGGGCCTTCGCACTGATCTACATCCCCAGCCTCCCTGTCTTAGTTTCTTTCTCATTGCTAGGACAAAATACCCAATACCCACAAGTTAAAGGGGGAAAGGTTTATTTTAGTTCACAGTTCGTGGAGGCCTATAGTTGGCTGACTCCAAGGCACAGTGGCATGGCAGAAGAGAAACAATCCATGGCAACATAGGCAGGAAGGGATGCACCTTCCTTTCCCTTTTTATTCCATGGGCTACAAGCCCAATTGGTTGATGCCACCCACACCAGGTGGGCCTTCCCATTATCCACATCCAGAGTATTCTAAACCAACCAGTGACTATTTATCACACGCATGATCCAGTCACCCCCAAAAGTCCCACCTATGAGGGCATGAGGCTTTGGGGGAACATCTAGATATAAACCATAACATGCCCCCTCTTTTAGTTGTTTTGTTTTGAGGCAGGGTCTCACTACGTTGTGAAGTTGCCCAAGCTGGGCTTAAATTTGCAGTCCTGTCAGAGTGCTGGGATTACAGGCATGCACCGCCATGCCTGGATCCATACATAATTTTTTAAGAAATATTTTTGTGCCTGTGTGATACTGTGGGTGGAATCCAGAGCCTTAGGCATGCTCTACCACTTAGCTACACCCCAGCCTGTTTCAGTGTCAGTATTATTATATTCAGACAACTGTTAACACAGTATTAAATAATAACGTGAAGACAAATTCTGTTAAGATGAATCATGACTAAATGCAGTTCTTGTCTGATATGCTATCCTGACCCTTCCCTCTGAGAGCGTTTGGTCCCTTAGACACCCAGGTCCATAGTCATCCGTTATGGAGGGCCCATAACCCTTCCCTTCCTTTCTCTCCTCAGGTGACCCAGTATTTACTGGACCAATCTTTCGTAATGGACGAAGAAAGCCTCTATGAGTCTTCCCTCCGAATAGAACCCAAACTCCCCACCTGAAGCTGCCAGCCAGACCAGCCTCTTGTGTGGACATGTGCTATATGACTGTGTACATATTTGTTTGGTTTCTCTGGATTTTGCTCTTCAGTATGTGCTTCTCCAAGACTACAGATCCGTTCTCATTCTTAGAAACCCTAGAACCGGAATATGAATTTCTGCACCATCTCAGACTCTGCCCCCTGCAGTGCCTGTCCTTGCAGTCCACCCTTCGGATCCACAGGAGGACAGCACCCGTGCAGACACGAGTTTTCGGCTCTAGTCTTGCTTTGCCCCTCCCTGCCTGGTGCCCGGGTCTTGGCCACCCTGGGCACCCTCCCGGCATGTTCCATGTAGCTGTTAGAACGGGTGGGTGGGGGAGGCGGGAGGGGAAGTCACACCCCCGAGTTCAGTTATCGACAGCTCTTCCACTGACAGCGACGCCAGTTTCCAAAGCAGCTTTTTCAGCCCAAATTGCAGGTCTCCAGACTCCCATCTCCCTCCCCGTAAGCTGGCTGAAAGGGAGCCCTCTCCGCCGAGGGTGCGTCCCTCACACCAAGGCTGCCACCCGGGCATGACGTCGCTCCTTGCTCTGGGATTCATACCGGATCGCATGAAAGCAGTCTTCACAGAGTAGGCGGGCCCCAGAACGTCCCAAGGAAAATGGCATCACAGCACCAAGTCACGGTGACCTCTGCCAGCCGCTGCCCAGCACTCACTGGAAGTCAGGACATGAAGATGTCGCTTTCCCTCCCCTTTGAGCTACCTGACGGTCATGACAAGCTTACATTGAGATGCTTTAAGTGTGTGTACCTTGTGATAATTAGTGCCACACTGTAGAATTAGGAAATCAATAACCAAGTGTTTTTATTGCATATACTGTAGTCCTGTCTAAAAGCCTTCTAGCAGGAATATAGTACTGTAGTGCTTATTCTGTGAATATTACCATGTATTTTTTACATTGTACAGTATAGAGAACATAGGTCCACTCAGAAGTGGCAGGCATGCTCCACTCCGACAGACAGACAATTTTTGCTGTAAGCAATACCTAGTGGTATGAGAATTCTATTTCAAGTCCTAAAATATTTCAACTTACAGCTTGTTTGGAAAAAAGAAATTTCCATTTTTGTAAACATATGTTTCCTGATTACCTCTTGCTAATAAATCTATTCTATCTCAGGGTGAGCAGTGGGCTCTGAGGGACTTCATTCCTTCACCCAGGTGATATGTGATGGATACTTACTCCTTGCCAAGCCCTGGACCAGGACCAGAGTTGGGTGACGAGGACACCATCGCCACTCTGGGGACCAATAGCCTGGTGAGGAAGACTGTTTCCACTACCTGTTGCCCAGAAACAAACCACTCCAGAACTTAATGGCTTAAAACACATTTGCTACCTTTCCAGTCTGGGGACTGGCAGGGCCGAGCTGGCAGCCCTTGCCTGGGGCCTCTTAGGGTGGCAGTCACACAGCAGCTGGGCTGTGTCGCTGAAAGCTCACCTGAACCAGGTGGCCAGTAGAGCGCCCTTCCATGGCTGGAGGCTGGTGGGCTGTTGAGAGAGGTGTCCCCGCATGAGCTCTCCCTGTGACTCTGGCTCCCGGTGTGGCAGTGAGGTCCCATAAGCGACCTCCCCGTAAGACTCGGGTAGAAGCGGTCCCGCAACATTCTTCACCACAGCAGCCCATTCGCCACACGAGGTGAGTTAGGCTCTTCTCACCAGGAAGAGAAACAGCTGTGCAGCCTTCCGTCTGTGACTAGAAAGACTGCGTTTGAGCCACTCTGCTCAATGGTGGGCATCCCAAGGAAGAAAGGCCAATGTGACGGGGTGATGGGGCATTGGCTAAAGCTCCACGAGTGACTTGCCAGGCAGAGGGACTAGCGCGTGCGAAGCCCAGAAGCCTGAAAGAACATGCATGTTCAGGAAGTGGGGGTGTGAGCGTGCAGGTGTACAAGTGGCGTGGAGATGGAGGTAGAATGAAAAAAAGCAAGCCATCAGAAGCCTGAAGCAAAGTGTCCCCAAAGGGAAGGACCCTCCAGGGCTGGGATGAGCCAAGGCCAGGGAGACGCCATGTGCCACCACCCAGGGCCTCCAGGATAATGGAAAAGATTGCCACCAGACAGCATCGTTCTTTGCTGTAGTAGAAATCGAAATTAAAATAAAAGCACACATTTACAAGAAAAGCTTTACTTGGAAAGTTAGAGGGACAAGAGCCTAAGTAGCTGGAGGGTGGGTGCCACTGCGGGGTTCAGACCAGTCCCCTGCGAAGGCTGCACAGCTCTGGAGTCTTCGTGCTGAGGGCTGGTGTCATTCTCAGGAGAAGACTGGTTCTGTGGTGGTTTCGGCCACGTGGGGTTCCGCCTGTCTCAGAAGCCAGTGACGGTGCCTAGAGGTTCAGTGTCCCGGGTGTCCCTGTGAATCTCTTACCTTGGTGTCCTCATCTTGATGGGCGATGAGATCCTGTGAATCCAACCAACCCTTTCCAGCAGCTCCTGCACACTTCCAGATGGTCAGTACGCCCTTTGCAGAACCCAGAAGAGAGCTGACCCGGGATTTACAGTAACCAAAGGTGCAAAGTGAAGGTCAAGCTTTGCTCTGAGTTTAGTCCTTCCTAGGCACCCGTGGGCCCAAGTAAAGAGTTGTGGTGTACAGCAAAAACGGCTTTCAAGTCGTTTCCATCCTGAGGAAACATAAATCATGCTTTTAATGAGCATCCGGTAAAGCCCGGGCTTCCGGCTGTCTTCCGGTCCCCACAATGGTTCCTGGGTGTGTCACGGCTGCATCAGGAGGAGCAGAGAAGGACAGAGCACGAAGGGGCTGAGTACTGTGCCCTCTGCCCTGCAGGTGGCCGCGATGGGTGTCCTGGCCCAGGCACCTCCTCACCGTCGCCTACGGAGAGCAAGCCCAGCACCAGGTCAGGCACGCATGGGCAAGGTGTGACCTGGTGCGGGGCTTCCCTCGGCCATTTTCCTGGGACCTGCAGCCGTCTGGCTCCAGGGCTGCTCTCCTGTCCTCCGTGTGGTTTTCACCTTTTCCCTGTTGTGCTGGGACCAGACCAAGGGACAGAGTGGAGAGAAAAATGTCTCCAGGGAGAAAGCCTGGCGTTTACCTGCCAGCCTCACCACTTACCTCTAGATCAGCCTAGCAATTCAATTTCTCAGCGCCTCAGTTTCCAAATTTGAAAATGCGCATAAAAATAGTATCTCAGCATGAAGTAGAATTAAACGAGCTGAGTGTGCCTAATCTGAAACCCAAATCTCAAAACTCTGCCAGTATGACTCCACAAGTAGAAATTTCCACACCGGACCTCACGAAACGGTCACAACCAAAAGGCAGGCGCACCAGTCGAAGTGTATAAACCTACCCTCGGGGATCGTAACATGGTGTTTATCTGGGCTCCCATCCCCAAGATGTCTCATTATATGTGCAAACTTTCCAAAACTCAGGAAAAAACCCCAAACTGGAAACACTTCTAGCCCAAGCGCTTCGAATAAGGGATACTCAGCCTGTGCCTGTACCTGCTCAGCACAGAACAAACAGCTGAAGACAAGAGAGCAGAGTGTGTTCGAGACGCAAATGGAGTCCTGAAGGAGGGATGCTGCATAGGTCCTTGGGGCCAGGGGCCTGCAGAGCAAGGCCGGCTCAGAGCTGTGCCGAACTCACTGCTCCCTCCACTCCCTGTCCTGGTCCCAGGAAGGAGGCAGAACACGGATGCAGGCTCCAGGCAGCTGGCAGAGCCTTGGGGGAGTCCAAGAAGATGGAGGCCCCCAGAGGGGAGCTCAACAAAGTTCATCCAAACTATCAAAGGGTAGGATCACAGCAGCCGAGTTTAAAGATCCTAATCGACTTTATGTTCAATTCTAGAATCAGGCAACACTTCATTCCATGAAACAGACCAAGATTCTTAATGGGTTGAGCAGAGGACGTTGTTTTTATAGACAGAGAAGAGCCACAGAGAAGATCGGTCATTCGAAGTTGCCTTCCCTGTGAGTGGGGAACAGGAAGACAGAGCCAGAGAAAACACCTGACTCTTTAACTTCAGGTCACCTTTTGGGTGACCTTTTTTGCTTGAGGGTTAAGACAGAAGGAGCTTCATTATCCTGCCCAATGAAACCAGCCAGTTTGGGAAATCTGGCTGTTAGCTCTCATCTCTCCTGGTCTCCTGAAAGGTAAGATAAACAGCTTAGTTCGGGCTTGGCGGTGTGATACATTAGTGTGAGTGACCCCACTGCATTAGCAACTTCGGAACAGTGACTGCCAACAGGGCAGATTTTGTGCCCAGGAGACAGCTGGAGACATTGCGGGTGTCGCAGTTAGAGTATCTGGTAGGTAGACTGCTGTTAGGCTTCCTTCCATGCACAGGGCGGTCCCCACCACAAGGAACGACTTAGCCCCAAGTGTCAGTTGTGCCAAGGTTGAACATCTCTGCTCGGGTTCCAATCCCGGCCTTACTGCTTAGCCCTATGACCTTAGTCACTAGGGAAGTTACAGGACCACTTCTGATTCAGCTTCAAGATGGGGACAAGGCGCTGGGGACTGAATGAGCTGCTGCAGGTGAGGTGATCGGCATGTGGCAAGAGCTCGGCAACCTTGAACTGTTATTTGGTTATAAACTGTTTCTGAACACTTACTTTGTAGCAGGCCCCACTACCAGTGTTCCTATCTTAGCAGCGAGCAAGCAGACCAGGTTCCCGGTCCAGCCCTGCACTCTCGTGGGGGGATGGCCATTTCAAAAAGATACCCAAGGTGGAGTGATAAGCACCCTAAGAATGATCAAGCAGCATGATGCCAGGGGTGGCTGAGGAGAGGAGATCCTGACCCAAACCTGGACTGCTATAGCTTGGACTTTGAATGTCCCCGGAGACCCGGATATTGGAGACTTGGTTCCAGAGCGGACTATAGGGAGGTGACAGCACCTGAAGTGTGGGCCCAGTGGGAAGTCTTTAGACCACTAGGGCACACATGCTCTTGAAAAGGATGAGGGACCCCAGGCCCTTCCTCTGACTCTTCCTCTTGTCCCCAAACATGAGGCAGGCTGCTCTGCTCCACTATGGCTCCTGCCACGGTGTTTTGCCTCACTGCAAGCCCAAAGCAATGGGAGCAACCAGCTATGGACTGGACCTCCAAACCGAGCCAGAATCAATCTTCCCTCTTCACAAGTTGAGGTCCTTGGGGTTGGTTATAGCGATGGGAAGCTAGCAACCATGCAGATGATGCAAAACCACGGCGCCCATTGTGAAAGGTCGTTGCCCCCCTGACTGCAGATGGCCAGGCTGTGTGGCCTGTGGCTGGTGTTGGGCAACACTTTGTACCAGGGTGAGGCTGTAAAGTAAGGGGCTACGAGAAAAGTCAGTAACAAAGATAAATAACAACTTACACAACATGTTTAAAATCCACAATGAACGTGATGTCGAATTTACAAATAAAGACAGGGATCAGTGTTGCTGAGATTCTCCTTGGGTCCGGGCTCCGCTGTGACTGACACAGCTGCCTGGTGCTTTCTTCTGGCTCAGGAAAGGAAACAGTGCCCCTCCAGCTTAACTGGAGGCTGATTCCTGGGGAAAGAGGCAGTGGCTTGAATTGGCATCTTCATTTCCTTGTGTGTGTAGGTGGCTCTTTGGCTTTTTACTCACGCTCCAAAGCTGCCCCTGTGCAGGAGCTGTTGAAGATGCGGCCCCGGCAAAGTGATACCTATCCACTGGTGTCCTCCTGTGTAAGCGGGTTTCACAACACCGGCATCTGGCTGCCCCTCCCAGCTTCTTGCCTGTGCCCTGTATTTACTGGCCACAGTTTCCTTCCCAAGGTGGCACTGCAGAAGTCTTGTGGGCTGCTGGGCCAAGAGTGTGAAAAGCAGCAGTTGTTTTTGTCCTGGGAGGATCAAGGTGCCACCCGGGTCCACCCACCTACCATACCTTCATCAAGTTCCTGTGCAGGTGCGCCCAGGTGACAGGCACCCAGCCTGGCTCCTGACCTCCTCAGGATTATGAGGAGCTGAAGGATGGAAATCTACAAATTGTATAGTTCACATGTTCCTAGCTCCAGCTCACTCCTCCCTCCAGGCCCAGACCCTTGAAACAGCTAACTCTGGAAACATCATCTCACCTTGGGTGCCTATGGCTGTCTCCAGCTCGCCTGGACCAAAATGACCCTGTAATCTGTGAGCTTGTGTGGCGACAGCCCCTGCACTTCGGCTTGGGCAGCAGGATGAGACCTCATCTCTGAAAGAGAGAAACTGAGTGCAACAGTCTGGAATGTAACCGGACGCGGTGGCACACACCTGTACTCCCAGCACTCAGGAGGCAAAGGGACCGAGAGTTCGAGGCCAGCCTGGGCTACATAGTGAGCTCAAGGCCAGCCTGAACTATACAGTGAGACCCTGTCAAAAAAAAAAAGAAAAAGGAATAACGTGTAATCAGAGAGGATTCAGACCAGCTTATGGAATAAATCAAAATTGATGCATGAAAATAATTAATTGAATATTACGTGCGTTTCACTTCACTATTTTTTTTTGAGACAATGTCGCACTATGTAGCCTAGGCTGGCCTGAAACTTGCAGTTTTCCTACCTCAGCCTCCTGAATGTTCACTTCATCTTTTAAAACATGCCCTTGGAGCTAAGAGTACAGCCCAGTGGTAAAGTGCTTGCCTAGCGTGCACAAGACCCTGGGTTCCCCAAACAGGGAACAGACCCTTGAAGAAATAGAACCAGGGTTTCTGGTAGGAAGGAGAAAAGCCCCAGTTAAAGCAGAGCCTGAGTACTGGGCTGAGAGGGCCCGGCAAGGAGCCTGGGGACAGAGGTGGAGGGTAGTGCCAGGAAGGAGGCCAGAGGAACACGACAGGGCTGTGGTGAAATCCAGCAGGCTCCTTCTGGCCCAGCCCAGTTCCATCTTCCACTTATCTGCCAGGCATGTGCTCACCATGCAGCCACTGCCCACATTCGGGCTGAGTGACTTATGACCCAGACGTGATGAGGCCCATTTCTCAGGGCCAGAAAGGGACGCCATAGTATTCTGCCCACTCAAGATGGACCCTCTCTAGTCACCACCTCCCCACAGTCTGTGGAGCCCGCACATGCAGAAACAAGTCATCTCTGGGGCAGTAAAAAGGGAAGCTAGCCTCTTGCCCCACCCACATCTCTGAAGCAGCCCACACCAAGAAACCATGATGCCCTGCAAGGTTGCAGGACACCTAGAGGCAAAGCAGCCTGGGGACCTGCTTGGAGTCAGTGAGCATGTGTGTCCTTACTGAGGGGACCAAAATGTGGACTGTGTCAAGCTGGCTCCTTGGCAGCTGCTTCTGGGAGATAGACAGTCACCAGCCTATCTAAAGAAAGTCTTTCTGACGCTTGTTGGGGTCCCCCATCCCCTTTCCAGGTCTTCAAATGCTTATAAAATCTCCGCTTCTCACCCGGACAGCATGGACCTATCTCGGGCTTGACCACAGCATGCTCACAGTATCACTGAGCTCTTCGATTTTCTGTAGTCTACATTCCCGTACAATGCGCTGTACCAGGCTCACACAGGCAGACCTGGTACCACTTTCCCGTCTCTGTTCCCTCCAAGCCCACGCTCACCCACAGACCTGGCCCTGCTGCAGAGCCTTCTCCAGCAGCACACGAGCAGGCTCCCAGGGATGAGAACAGTGTGGCCAGATCTTGCCCACTGGGACCTGCAGCCCTCCGGCCCCAGCCTTGCACACCTTTAGGACAGCAGAAACACCACGTTGGTGCCCCAGTGCACAGCATTTCTCCTCCATTTCTCTGGGGCAAGACGGAGGAACCAAGGGCTGATCTCCAAGACAAGGTGCTGGCCGCTTGCCTAGATGCCACAGGGTGCAAATTTACTAAAACCGGCCAGCTCTGTGGGAAACTGGTCAGCGTGGGCAGCACTACACACGATCAGCACCACTCATTAATTCAAGAATTCAGGAAGTGACATTCAACTAGGGTGGAACTTGGAATGGGGTGAGGAGGGTGGGGCTGAGGAGGCCAGGAGGGAGGCAGGGTCTGGAAGGGGAGCTGCGTCCAGGTCCAGGGCAGGAAGCAGACTGCTGGCTGCAGGAAGGCAATGGTCCTGGACAGGGATGTGTCATAGATGGGTCTTAAGTGCCAGACAGAGGAGGGTGGGCAGTGAGGACATGGGGAGGAAAAAGACTGCTGGAGACTCTGGATGAAAACTAGAAGTGCGCAGGCTCTGAGCCCCAGGACTCCTCCCCAAATGCAAGAGTCAGACCAGCTCAAGCACAAGCTGCACGGGGCTGTGTGGCTGGCAGAAGTCCCATGCAGGGCCAAGACTGGGTTGGGGAAGAGAAGGAGGCACGCTGCTCAGGGGCAGAGTGTAAAGGGAGGAACAGAACACTCAAAATAAATTCAACTTCAATGCTGTGTTTTTAAAAAAATCAACAAATAATGCCAGCAGAGCGTGGTGACACACACCTGTAATCCCAATACCTCGGAGGCTGAGGCAGAAGGATTAGCGCAAATTCAAGGCAGGCCTGGACTGCACAGCGAGAACTTGTCTCAAAAACAAAGCGCCAGGGCTGTGGTTCATTTCCTAGAGCCACAAAAGATGAAGATCAAAAAAGCCTGATCTGCCTTCCCAATTTTATCTCTGCTTTTTTTTTTTCAGCCCTTCTCTGTCTACAGTCCTAACATCTTGGCTCAGCCTACCGGAAGTCTCACTCTGTGTTATGGGATGAAGGGCTCCCTGGTTCTAGAATCTTAAATAAAGCCACTTAAATCACTGTAGTTCAGTCCTCTGACACTACCCTCTATATTCATTAGCTTTCAGTCTACAAACTAGTTGCTCGTCTCTACACCCATCCATCTTTCCTTCACCCACCCGTCTGCTCTTCTATGCATCCATCTAATCCACCCGTCCATTCCATCCATTCATCCATTCGCCAATCACTCATTTAGTCATTCAGCCATAAAGCTATTTCTCCAGCTACCCTCCCATCCCTCCTTCTGTCCGTCCATCCATACACGTAGCCCCATGAACAGCTATCACCCAACCATTTACCTAATCCAGTACCTAGCTACTGTACAAAATAGGATGTAGACATGGAAAGCATTCCACCACTTACCAACAGGTCTAAGTCTGTCTGCCTTTCTTTCTTTTTCTTTCTTTCTTGGTTTATCCATCTGGGAAGCAAGTATGTATGTGTCTACAAGAAGCTTCACAGGGCTCTGTGAGCATTAAACAACAAAGTCTCCCAGGTACCAGGTAGCACACAGCTATAATCCCAGCACCTGGAAGGCTGAGGCAAGAGGATTGTGAGTTTGAGGCCAGTCTGGGTAACTTAATGAAATGCTGTGTCAAAAAACATCCACTGTGACACATCGTTACTGCAGTCAGAAACAAAGCTTGCTGCGAAGTGACCTGTACGACAGAGAAACTGATAGCTAACAGATGAGAGAGGGTAAAGTTGGGGAAGAAGGGAGAGTATGGAACAGTAGACTTGTCCTAGGAAGAAGGACAGATGGATTTTCAGGTGTTAGACAACCAGTTGGCAGGAGGCGTCCTGCAAAGGGACAGTGGGCAACTACAGAATCCAAGTGTGCTAGCTGGGTGCTGGCCCCTCCTGAGGCCCCAGGGATCCAGGGCTGGAAAGGTGCAACGGTCTCAAGCCTCAGGGCTCACTTTCAGTCTTCTGTGCCCTTGGGGCAAACTGATAAACTGTGGAGCAGAGCTCTGGATTAGAGGGGTTCAAATCTCACCTCTAATCAGTTGTGAATCTGGCCTTATCCAAAATGCTTAAATACTCATCCACACAATGAGGATAAACAGGGAAGACTAACACATGCAGGGATGTGAAGCATGTGGAGCACGGGTCAGTCCATTCCTGAAGCTGGAGGGAAATCTCGTGCTCAGCCTCTTGGCCTCCAGTGTACCAGCCCCTTAGACCAGTCCAGCTCTGTCAGCAGAGGCCCCTGCTGGCCAGGCCCTTTCCCCAGATACAGGTCTCCTACTGCTGCACAAGCATTACCACAAATTCTGAAGCTTAGAACCATACACATCTATTCCACAATTCAATGAATCCAAAGTCCCTATAGACCGGGCTGGTTCCTCTTTTTGAGGCCACGCAGAGCAAAGTCACAGTGCTAGCCAGAGTACATGGCTTCCTCATGAGGCAGGAGATTAGGAGGTGGTGAGGAGGCTGGACAACAGAGCCTGGCCTGCCAATCAGGGAGAGCTGTCAAATGACTGTTTCCAACACCTGGATCTGATGTCCAAAAGATATAAAAGACAGTGGCTGTTGGTCCTCCTGGTCACTGTCTTCTTACTCGTCCAGTGACGTGTCCTGCGTGCTGGGTGTATTTTCTCTCTTCTTCTTTTCACTTCTATTTTTCTTTTCTCACTTTTCACTTCTTTCCTTCTTTTATCTTCGCTAAATGAAACTGTTACATTCATTGGTTGTCTCCATCCAGTTCTCCTAATGGGACAAGAGCCTGGAACCATGACAGCCCGGTGCCCAGGACACTCAGGCTCTGGAGGTACATTCAAGTCCAAGCTCACTCAGATTGCTGGCAGAGTTCAGTTTTGTGAAGAAACAAGACCACGGCCCTGGTGTCCTTGTGGCTGCTGTCTAGGGCTGTTGCCAGCTTCCAGAGGCCCCCTGTTTGCCTTAGTGTTCGTACCCTTCCAAGCCAGCTGTGGTGGGGACAGTCTTTGTGACTCAGGGCTCTGCCTCCCCTCCCACCTCCTACTTCCTCACTCTCTCTGACCTCATCGTCTCCCCCATCTCTTTGACTCCTCTTCCTTCTAAGGGCCCGTGTGATTACACTGAGCCTGGCATAATCCTGTCTTAGGCCAGCCAATCTGGACCTTAATTCCAATGCAGCCCTTTCAGGGCTATACTTGGACTGTGACTGGATAAGCAGGAGACAGGACCCTGCAGATTCTGTCACCAGTACCAGCCCTGGCCCTACCTCTGTAGAGGAGGTGGCTGGCTGGAGCCAGGTGGGTGGGTAGCCAAGGACTAAGAACACAAGACAAATGTCAGGGAAGCCAGTGTTTGAAGTAATCACTCTTCCAGGGTCACACTAAGATCACTGCCTCCAGCATTTACTTATCCATGAAAACCAGGGAAAGCAGAGACACGTACTTCTTTTACAGATGAAAAAAACTAAGTCTCCCTGAGGGCAACCCATTTTCCTAGGTCACACAGGAAATCTGTGGTAGGAGGAGAACCACACATTGATGCCAGCTGACCAGCCCAGTCCCCTGCCTGCTATGCCTCACCATCCAGGGGCCTCAGGCCTCTGGCATGGCCCATGAGGGAGGTCACTGTGGACCTCGAACAGGGCCAGCTCCAGGGCTGAGGTCTAACATGCTTCCAGGTGGCCAGTACAGCAAGGGACACGTCTCTTCTGCTGAGTGATGGCTTCACCCCGAGGCCAGCAACTATCCTAACAACAGTAACCATTTCTGAGACAACTGCCTCAAAGTACAGGGGAAGGTCATGCCTAGAAGGTTGTACAGACAGGTGGATTCATGAGCTGACCAAGACCCGTGTTACCTGGAAATACAGCTGCTCCTCACTTATAATGGGGCCACATCCCACACGCCAATTACAAGGCGAAATATTACAAGTCAAAAATGCATCGAGCCAAGCATGGTGGCACACACCTGTAATCCCAGCACCTGGGAGGTGAGGCAGGAGGACTGCCCCAGGTTGGAGACCGGACTGGGCTACATAGTTCAAGGCCAGCCCGAACTGCATAGCGAGATTGCCTCAAAAAACCAAAGAAGGAAAGAAAGAAAAGATGCATGGACTACACAGAACCCGATGAACTGCACAGCTCAGCGTCGATTCCCTTACACAGGCCCAGAACCCTTAACATGAGCCTGCAGCTGGGCAGAGTCATGGCACATGACAAGGTCCTGGGTCCCTCGTGTGATCACCGGATGCAGCCACCTGTCGAGGGACGGTGAGGCTGATCCAGACTGTCTCTGTCGCCAGCCCGGGAAAGCGTCAAATGCAGCTAGAACTGAGCTTCTGAGCAGGAATCATTTAGCAACCGGCGAGAGCTCAGTCTCTGCCCTGAGCCCTGGGCAGCACCGTGGTCCTGGGGACGCACGCATCAGGGCTGACCTGCCTCCCTGCGTGTCAACAGGGCTCAGGAACTCTGTTCTCCGTCCCGAACTTGAAGAGGAAGTATGAAAACACGTCCTGTTTATCTCCCAGTCAGACCCTCATGCACCGGCTTCCTCCTGTCCTCAGGTTCGCAAAGTAAACAAGACGGCCCAGCAACTACTCGGTGTAACTTCCGGGAAAAGAAGACCAAAGCCCGCTGGCAGGGAATGGTGGGGAAAGGACCTGCTCAACCCGGAGACCGAGGCGGGGCCGGGGGCAGCTGGGGGCCGGCGGGCACGGGGAGGTCCGCGTCAGGGACCCCGGGACTCAGGACGGGGACCCCAGCACCAGGGGGCGTCGGAGGGTCCCGCGCCCGCCCCCGCCCCCGCCCCACCCCCACCCCCACGTCTGGAGCGGGAGGGGGCGGGGCGGGGGCGGAGGGGGCGGGGTCGGGGGCGGGGAGTGGGCGGAGCGTGGGCGGGGCGGGCGGTGTGTCGCCCCGCCCGCCGCGGCCAGCCTGCACCCCGCAGCCGCCCGGCAGAGGCAGACCCGCCGCGATGAGGGCCGCGCTCTGCCTGCTGTGCGCCGGGGCCTGGCTGCTGGTCTCCGCGGGCCCGGCGGCCGCCGGCGCGCCGCCGCTGAGCACCTTAGGTACGGGGCGGGGATGCGGGGCCGGGACGGGGCCGGGACGGCGGGTGGGGAGACCCGGGCCGGGGACGGCTCCTTCCAGAGCCAGGCCGACTCTGCTGTCCGGGCCGTGGGCCTGGCGCAGGGTCCCCGGTGCCCACGGTGCTCTGTGGAGCAGGCCGGCCGGGCTGTGACGGACCGCGACCCTTGTGCCGTGCGACCCGAGAGGGGCTTGGACCGCGCAGCCTGACCTCCCGGTCCGGTCCCTGTGGCTGCCCCTCCCGCCCTGCTGCCCTGGCCCAGCCTCGGCCCTGCAAGACCGCAGGCACAGCACCCTGGACTGGAGAGAAGCCAAGGACCGACCTGCGGATGGGCAAAGGTCGCAGAGGCCGGCTCCTGTAGGGCCACGCTCCTGTCTCGTTTCTCCCCAGCTGCCAGCCTGGCGACCTCAGGACCTTGGGGACGCCCTGCAGTGCTTTGGTGAGGCTGGAAGCTGCCTGAACTCCCAGCCGACTCCACAGACTTCCTGTGAGAGGCCAGCTACCATGTGCCTTAGCTTTGTGGGCCACTTAGTCTCTGCCTCAACTGCTGACTCTGCTGTTGTGGGGCAGCAGAAGCAGCTGCAGACTGTAGAGCATGTGTAAATGAGTGAACCTTTCTGTGTGTGTACTAATAAACAGTATTTATGGATACTGAAATTTAAATTTCAGATGATTTAAGTATCAAATGATGTTAGTACTCTTCCTGCCCCCAACCAGTTAAAAGTGTACAAAGCCATTGCAGCTCCTGGGCAGGACTAGAGGAGCTATGGGCTGTGGCTTCCTCAGCTCTGCTGTGGACACTTCTCAGGCGGCCTCTTCTTAAAAAGACATAATCAGCTGGAGTAGGAGGACAGTGAGTTCAAAGCTCTGGGCCCAGAGCATACCCTAGAATCTAGCTCTGGGCTACAGAGCAAGGCCCTCTGTCAAACGCCAGAACATCATGGTGGGGCTGGAGCGGGTCTGTGAGGGTGAGGTGCCTGAGGGAAGATCATGCTGGCCCCACTCCCAAACCCTCTGCTTTTCCTTCTGCTGAAGAGTAGCCCTGCCTGGGGTTTTCATGCCTGCCTGTTGCCTTGGAAACCCCAGGGGCACTGATCCTGGCCCTAACCACCATCCCACTGCACACTCTGGTCCTGATTGAAGTCTCTCTTCAAAGCCTCGGCTTCAGGACTTGGAGTCCCCTGAAATCCACCTAGGACGTTTGGGGAGGGGAGTGAGTACTTTATTTCCAGGGAAATGGGCAGAGCTTGGCTTCTGGAACAAATCAGGACCTTAGAGGGAAACCTGAGTGCTGGACGGCAGTGAGCTGAGTACAGATGATGTTCAGGGAATTGGTTTCCAGACCCTTTGCTTCTAGGGTATGTAAGGTTTTAGTGAAGTTCTTATTGAAGTATCAAAAAGTATGCAAGCCATTAAGTATGTACTTTAATGAATTTTCACAATGAAAACACACTTGCGGAACCAGCACCCCGCTGAAACAGAACACTTCCAAAAGTCCCTTCTGTGTCCCCACTGAGGGTAACCCCTATCTGACACTGTTGCTAAAAAGTTTATTATGGGGGTTGGAGGTTGGAGGTACAGCTTAGTGGTAGAGACATGCTTAGCATGCTGGAGACTGTGGGTTCCATTCCTGGCACTTAAAAAGAAGTTTTTCAGAATTAGTTTGGGGTATCAAAGCATAAAGAATTTGAGTTTGTTTTTTGCACTCAGCCTTAGGTAACATTTTTGGTGTTTTAAATTTGGCCTAGTTTTCTAAAATGCAAATTGGCTCTAAACTGTCCTACTTGGTTCAGACTCAACCTTACCACGAGTTGCCCAGATCTAATTTTGCTTTTTTCCTTTTACAGAGAAGTTTCATTTTAAGTCATGGATGGTACAGGTCAGTGACCAACTTCTTCTTTCTGGGTTTTTTTATTTCGCAAAGTTTCCACTTGTACAACCAAACTGTACCAGATTTGAGACAGTAAAGAGGGATTTTCCAGCCTTGACCTATTCTGGGTCTTTCAAATTGGCCACATACTAGGAAAGATACTATTAAATAAAACTCATCCCAAACGGTGGTCCAGACAGGTGGCTGCAGTTTTGGAATTCTCTGTTTCGTATTCTAAGCACCTTGCTGAGTGGCTGCAGAAACACCACTGCGGGCACCTTTGGGAGAAGATCATTTCCCCATGCACCTCGCTTGGCACCAGCCCTGGCTTCTGAGGGCCTGCACAGGCCAGGACTTCATGAGGCCTCGCTTTTGGGCAGCTGGCCCCAGGGCTCTGGAGGCAGCAGGTTGTTTGAAACTCCTGATTTTAAGGTGGGGACCCAGAAGAGCATCCCACCCCTGACACAGATTTGTCCTGAGCACCATGGCACCGAGAACATCTTGGTCAGAGCCTCCGTTTCCTCCTCCCAGAAAACAAAGAACTCTCCCTGCAGTGAGCTGCATCCTGTTTCTGTGACCTGAGCCGATGTGTTTTATTTTAGCACCGAAAGGAGTACAGCACAAAGGAGTACCACCGCAGGCAGCAGATATTTGCCAGCAACTGGAGGAAGATCAATGCCCACAACAAGGGGAACCACACGTTTAAAAGTACTGTGGGGACACAGTTTCTCCAGGCTGCCTGGGGAGAGGGATGAGAACAGTTCAGATCTGGAAAGAGGGGGCTGCTCACATCTTGTGGATGTGGAGCAGAGGCCCAGACTCTGGAGTATGCTTGGCTGACCTCAGACTTTGACTGTGCTGTTAAAGTTCGAAGGGTGCAGGGTTGTGAGTAGGACAGTGCTGGCCCCCTGAGGGTGGTCACGACGTGACAAGAGGCTCTAGAGAAGCCCTTGCCCCATTGGTGCCACCTGAGGGTCCAGCACTGAGGCTAAGCTCTGTGTCTGGATTCCTCTGGCTGTGTCTCTCAGAGACTGCTCCGTGCTCACGCTCAGCCTCGGGGATGTGGGCCTGCATGCCAGCTCTGTATTGTGCACTTGCTGAGGACTGAGAAGTGGCGGCAGCTTGGCTGACTTGGTACCAGGGCCAGCAAGCAGGAGCAGGAAGGAGACCTAAGTTCAAGTCTCACTTCTGCCCTGTCCCCGTGTGTGCCTTGGGCACAGAGAGCACAGGCTGTTAGTGGAGATAACAGTACTACCCTCTGGGCCGCTGTAAAGACCGAAGTGCTATGGGGGAAGCCACCTGCACAGGCATAGCAGTTCCTTACCTGGGTGTCCAGCAGATGAAACGCAGTAGAGTGTCTAAAACACGGGGTTCCATCTGGACCAGCTGCATCTGTCAGCATCTCTGGGTGCAGCCCCAACATCTGTAGCATTGAAAAGCTCCCCAGGCCATTGTGAAGCACAGGAAGGGTTTGCTCTGGTACACTGGACCAAATTACATTTTAAAATACAAAGGAGCCAGGATGCAGGGGCTATGATAGGACACAGATAAATACTGGGGTTTCACTCACTAAACATTTCTATTTCTTTTTTTTCTCCTTCTCTTTTTCAGTGGCACTGAATCAATTTTCAGACATGAGCTTTGCTGAAATAAAACACAAATATCTTTGGTCAGAGCCTCAGGTGGGTGTAGTTTGTTGCAAACAGATCTGGATCTTTTCACTGAGACCTTTGGAATAACTTTGAAGACTGCTCTGCTTCCAGCTAAAATCAGTCCTGTGCGCAGCCACAGATGTGTGTTCCTGTCTCTTCAGGGAAGTTTCTAGGCCTGGCCTCAGCCTGGGGCCTGGCCCTTAGCAATCTGAAGCCCTGACGGAAGTTGCCAGACAAAATAGATGCCCAGTCAAAATTGAGTTTCAGATAAACATAATTTTTAGCATACCTATATTATAAATATTGCACAAGATTTATGTACATTACCTTAAATTCAGATTCAGTGAAGTGAATGGTACTTTCATTGCCTGAGTCTGACTACCCTTTTCTAAATCTTCCAGTCTGGGCTCTGAAGTGGGTAGCATTTGAGACCTATAGAATGTGCAGCAGAATGTGGTTTTGGTACCTGTCTGTAGTCTTCCTCGTTCACTCTTGGAATTCTGTTTTAATTACACATCTTTTGGCCAAAAAGCTGGGGAGGGAGTTGTTTTAATTTATTCTAGAAAATAATGTTTTTGGTTGTTTCAGAATTGCTCAGCCACCAAAAGTAACTACTTTCGGGGTACGGGTCCCTACCCAACCTCCGTGGACTGGCGGAAAAAAGGAAATTTTGTCTCAGCAGTGAAAAATCAGGTATGTGTGACAATCTGTAGCCTTTCCCCCTGAAACAGCCACACTCTCAGATAATATACCAGGCTAGAAACCCAAAAGAAGCACAACAGCACTACAGCTGTGTCCCTAACGCTGCCTTTCCTTTGCCAAATCTCCAGCTCTCTTCCTCTGCAAAGCCAGGGAGGCCATTGCTTTGTAAGCCCCTCTGGAGCATGAAACGTGCCCCTTATGGGGCTAAAATTTGCTCCCTCCCCTGGCCACTGCCACACACTCTGCGTTTATTTCTCTATGACTTCCAGGTCTCTCCACAGTTCCACTCTCCTGCCTTTCAGAGACTGGGCGCCAGGATCCCATTCTAGTGCCCATGACTTGCCTTTCCCTGTCCCCATCCACTCCTCAGGCATCAGGGTGGAGTCACCCCTGGCCTCCTGCTTCTCTTGGGTGGGTCCGGGTGGTCTGTAAGCTCAGCGAAATCCAGTGCTGCCCACAGGCGTGGTCCAGCCACAGCCGAGGTGGCTTCTTTGGGCAGAGCACCCCCTGCAGGGCAAAGGCAAGTACCCTACACACACGCACACGCATGTATGCATGCACATGCACATGCACGCACACAAACTTTCCCTTCAAGTGGCTATGCTGTGGCCCTTTTCAGAAAAATGGGGATCTCTCAGTCACAGGGACACAAGGTTAAGTTTTCCTTCCTGGACACACTTGGGTTGCCAAGAAAACTTTCCACAGGAAACAGTTTTTCACTTTTAAAAAGTCACATGGTTCGGCTCCACGTCCTGCCAGACTTCTCGTGTCTCGGAGCCTGTGGCTGGGGATTGAACCAGCTCCTGGGAGCCCAGGAAGAGCCCCCTCCCAGTGGAAAGTGCGGGAGGAAGAAGCCACCAATCTCAGCACTGGGCCAGCTGGGCAAGGGAGGTCCAGCAAGCGTGCCACCAGACATAACCGCACGGGGACGTTGTTCTCGGAGGTGGCGGTGTGGGGTGGGCCACCTGTCTGCTGGGTGTGCGGTGTCTCACTTTACAGAGGGGACTGTGAGGGGTCAGGATGAGCAGCAGGTGACAGGACCAACTCTGGGGGGGCTGCTCCAAGTCTCATCCCTGCTGTGCTTCGGCAACCAGCAGTCACCTCCCCCACGGCCGAGCAGCCTCACTAACGCTCTGTCCGGTTCAGCCCTCCCTGCTGCGGAGGACAAGGGGAAGCTGCTGCGCAGGCTCTTTCCACCGAGACAAGCCGGGAGGACAAAGCGGGCCACGGCATAGATGAAGGGGGAGGGAGTTTAAGAGACATCTTGTGAGGAAAATATAGAAGACAGAACGAGCAAGGAGAGGAAAAGAGGAAGAGATGAGCCTGAGAGAAAAGTCACAACAGCAACAGACACCACTGAGCCCATTACTGGGTAGCTGCCGAACAGGCAAACTTCCTATCTACAGGCCAGGAACTGGCCCCACCCAGGTCACACTCTAGTGCATGCAGAGCTACAGGATGGGCCAGGCAAGCTGACCTGTGTTATCCTGGAGGCGAGGCTGCCATGAGGGCAGCAAAAGAAGATGGTGGGGCGGTGGAGAGGCAGGACCCTGAGCCCGAGGTCAAGGGTGCTGGTGGGCTCACCCGGAAGCCAGTTTAATGTCTGGGCCTGGACAGAGGTCAGGGCTGAGGCTCGGGCTGGGGTCTGGATAGAATGAGATTGGTGGTAGAGAGGTGAGAGAAGTTTCTAGAAACATCTTTGGTAACACCTTCTGCTAGGAAGCTGGATAGAAGAGGAGCCAGCAAAAGGTACAGAAGTAGGAAAGCCAGGAGAACCCAGAGTGGGGTCCGGAGAAGCCCATCCTTTGTGGGATGGAAGGACTGGCCAGCAGGAGTTGGCGGTCCCGGGCACCGGTCAGAAGCGGTCCTCCTCAGGCCCGGGTTCTGACTTTGGTCATGCAGACAGGGATTCCTGCTTGTCAGGACCCGTGAGGCTCAGAGTGGACGGACCCGGAGCTAGGCCTTGTGAGCTGCAGAGGCACTAGGGAAGGCTCCAGGTAAGGAGAGAGGCCAGGAGCAGCACTCCTCGAGGTGGCCGGCTGCTGACTTCTTTCTCTGTGGCCTCTCTAGGGTGCCTGTGGCAGTTGCTGGACTTTCTCCACCACAGGGGCCCTGGAGTCAGCCGTGGCCATTGCCAGTGGGAAGATGCTGTCCCTGGTAAGAGGAGGGCCCAGGCCTGGGCCCTTGGTCTCCCTTAGGGCATAGTGAACCGAGCTGTTGGGTGCCCCGGACTTGCGGACTTGCAGTCATTTGGCGTGGGAGTCTCAGCCCATGCTTTTCCCAGAATGAGTCGAACCCAGGACTTCACGTATTCCGCCAAGCTACATCCCTACCCAGGAACAAGGCTTTTTGAGAGACTGCCCACAGGTTCTCCTTCCTGGGTGGATCTGGTGGTCCTCAGGTTCGTTATTTGGGCAGCCTGGGACCTTCACCAAGCAGGGGCTCAGAAAAGTAGAGTCTACTGAAAGATAGTCCTCCATGAGCTGTGCCCCTTCCCAAGCTACTGTGGTTGCCTTCATGGAGGGAAGAGCCAGGACCCCCAAGAGCGAGGGGCCACAGGCTAGAGGAGCTGTGCCAGCCCCACCTCTGTGAGGAAGAGGGGAATGTGGGCAGGATGGTGAGTCTGTGAGGGTCCAGGTTGAGGAGGGGTGGGCAGGGTCTCTGGGCAGGCCTGTCCCCTCCTCCGGGCACATGTCGGGAGCCCCTGCAATCCCTGCTGTGTGCTCAGACCGAGCAGCGCCCACGAGTGCCCTCCCACTGTCCCTGCAGCCTGCTGGCTGGCGCTTCACGGCACACAAAGGTGTCCCTGTCCCGGAGGAGTTTATCATCTGGGCCTCTTGACACAAGGCCGGTCAGGCCAGATAGGTCAGCGAGACAGGCCTCAGGCTGTGTCTGTGCTTCCTCCTATAGGCGGAGCAGCAGCTGGTGGACTGTGCCCAAGACTTCAATAATCATGGCTGCCAAGGGTATGTTCCCATGCCGGAGGGGCTAGAACCTTCTCCCCTTCCTCTGATGGCTGTCACACTCATCACCCACTCTCTACCCTAACCCTAACCCTCGTGTAGAGGGCCTCAGCCAGAACAGGACAGTGTTGGGCTTTACGCCCAGGCCTGTCTGATCCTGAAGTTCACGCTCTGTCTAGCACTTCACCATCCAGCAGGGCCCCGGGAGAGTGGCCAACAGCAGTGACAGAGTGAGAAACACAGAGCATATCACCCTCCACAGCTGAGAGAACACAGCTTGCCCTTGGCCTTTGGACGAGCTCTGTGCAGTGCCAGCTGCCCAGTGCAGTGCCCTGAGAGAGAGCTTTGCCAACATAGTGACATGTGCATGTGCTGGCCCACTCTTACAGTGGGTTGTTAGGGATTTCTTCCCATTTCTCCATATGTGCTGTGCTCTGAGACATTTCAGTGGTCTTAATCAGCTTCCCTGGCACAAGGCATGCATCCTGGCCTCAATTCCTCTCCAGCCTCCTGTGCCCCTTTCTGGTCCAGGCCCTGCCCTGGCTCTTTGTCCTCTAGGGGAAGAAGCAGCAAACAGCAGGCCCTGCAGAGAGCTGTGCTGGCCACATGCAAGGATTGGGGGCATCTGCTGTTATAGACCCACCATCTTGCCACTCTTCCCACTTTTGATCTCTTTCCTCTGGGCGACTTTGCAACACCCACAGTGAAAGGCAGGCCCCAGCCCCCCTGGAGTCCCAACATTGTTTCTGTCTTGTGAACCCAGGTAGCACCCGGGGCTGATGCCAAGCATCATAGGTCAGGTGGTAACGTGACTGTGGTGAGAACATAGTAGGGACAGTGGCATTGCTGGGCAGCGTGGGTGTTTGTCTTCTGGGAGACAGCATAATGCTGGAGAAAACACCTTGGAACTAGAGCCTGACTGCAGCTCCATGGCCCTGGGCAAGGAGTTCAGTATCTTGAGCCTCAGGAGATAGCAGCAAGTCCCACTGGGCACAGCACGAGGGGCCAGACCTTCACATTTGTGGAGCTCCTTTCTGTGGCTGCCTGGCTCAGGGCCCATCCTGTTGGTCTCCCAAGGGGCTACCCACTCACGACAGGGCCTGGCCTACAGGGTCTGCGTCCTGTCCAAGTGTGTGTGGCTCACCCGGCAAACAGGGCCACATGGCTGGCCTTTCTGAGACCCACTGCAACTCCTTTCTAGCAGAACAAGACCCTGCAGCCCAGGCCGGAGCACACCTTATTCAAGCTCCACCCCTGGGACCTACCTGTGCTGGGCTGGCCCAGGAGCTCATGTGTGTTCCTCCTTTTCACAGGGGTCTCCCCAGCCAGGCCTTCGAGTACATCCTGTACAGCAAGGGCATCATGGGTGAAGACACCTACCCCTACGTGGGCAAGGTAACCCTGCGAGCCTCAGCTGCCTCGTCCCATCTCCACTGCACCCAGGGCATCACCACAGCCTTCCCTCCGCCACCCTGTGCCCCACGCTGCTGGCTTTCAGAAATGTCTGCCCTTCTTGGTGTGCTAGAGATTGAACCCAGGGCCTCCTGCATGATAGGCAAGCATTCTACCACTGAGCGACAGCTCTAGACCTTTATTTTAAAACAGTCTCACTAAGTTGCCCGGGTTGGCTTGGATTTGTGATCCTTTTGCTTCAGCCTTCCAGGAAGCTGGGTTACAGGCATGCGTGAGGCCTGCTAGAGTCATCTGCATTCCTTCTCCTTGAAGCCATTCCTGGGCCTCCTCTGCCTGCCTGAGCCCCTCCTCCCACCAGGGGCCTCTGTCACCCTTACTCCCTGGTCCCCTCTCTCCTCAGGACCCCTTACCCAGCCTGCTCTTTCCGCCTGGCCCTCTCCTGTCCATGTGAGGACACTGACCATGACACCCTTCTGAGCCCACATCCGTGCTGCCCAAGCTCTTTGTCTTCCCACACCTACAGCCCCTCCTGCATTCCCCCAGCCTCCTCAGGACCCATGCACCTTTACGGGTCCTGTCTGGGTCAGCCTGGTGGTCATCATGCAATCTTCTCACACAGCTCCCTTGGCCCCACTTGGCCTTCGGTCTCCATCAGTGACACTGAGCTGGCTGTCCTTTGGGCCTCAGGCCTGTGCTGCTCAGAGTCCTCTGGAGGCTCCTCAGACCCTGCCCTCCTCCCCTGCCCATCTCCATCTCATCACCCCTCCTAACCCTGCACTCAGGCCCAGCCACACACTGGTCCCTAAATACCTGTACTTCCTGTACTCTGGTCCTGTGACCTCTGTGTCTGCCCCGGTCAGCGATACTCCCTGGGACGAGGGTCCTGCCCTCCCCACCACGCAGGCTCTCTTGCTGCTCCATTTCTATCCATCTCCTCCCTGGGCTCCCACCAAGCATTGTGAGTGCCAGGGTTGTCCTCTGCCCCTGAGCCCCTTGGGGGCTCAGCTTAGTAAACGCTATCAGTGCCCTAGGGACTGAACTCCCACCTTGGACAGAGGGTCCCTAACATGTGTCCCATGCTCTTTGCTGCCCTGAGCAGGATGGTCACTGTAGGTTCCAGCCCCAGAAAGCCATTGCGTTTGTCGAGGACGTCGTGAACATCACGCTCGTGAGTCCTGGGTCCCTCTCTGGGCTGGGGTGTGTTCTGATGGGGAGACCCTGGGCTGGGGCCTAGGAGGCAGCGTGTCACCTGGCAGCAGGTCGCTGTGACTGGAGAGCCAGGGTTCCCACTGACTCACTTGCCATGGTGGAAGCAGGGAAAGGTGAGAGGGAATCACACTGGCATGAGACACCCTACATCCTCATGGGTGTGGTTGTTTTTTTCAACTGTACAATGTCAGCTGCAATCCCCACGCTGGAAAGAGGGCACGTGTGTGACCACACATGAGAGATGGGGCGCGTGAGTGTTGGTCAGGAAGAGCTGGGTCCTACTGCAGTCACAGCCACCCCAGATCTGGAGGGCTCTCCACCAAGTGCACGTCTCAGACCGCAGCCTGCCATGGCTTGGACAGAGCCAGCTGCATTCTGTGTCACTGGCCTTGCCCTGGAGCCCAGGCCAGGGGAAAGAGGGGCCACTCGATCACACTTCACCTCAGGTGTCTGGGGAATGCAGTGGTCCTGCCTTTGCAAGAGAGCAGGCTTGCGTGTGTCGAGTGACTCGTGACTCCGGTGCAAGTGTGCAGTGGGGAGGGTAGGGAGTGCATGCAGGTGTGACATATGCTGGGAGAGAGGGAGGTGAGAGCCATTTATTTGCCCAGGAACATATATGCAGGTTACAAACACGCCATCTGTGTGGATAGCACTGCTATTTAATTGCAGCCCAAGCTGGGCACTCGGAAGTAATAACAGATTAAATATATGGGGTACTTATGGGTGTGAACCAGGTACTTGAAGGTACTTGAAGACAATGTAGTCTTCTGGAGATCAAAATAACCTTCATTTTATAGGAAACGGGCTCAGGGAGGTTAAGTAATGTGCCCGAGGACATGAAGTTAGGATGTGGAGGACGCATTAGAACTGAGGCCTCGACAACAGATGGCCCGCACCCTCTAATAGCGGAAAGTGAGTTTCTCCAGCATGGCCACTGACGCTGATCATTCTGGGCCTCTGTGGCGCATGGAGACGTGACTAGCGGCTCTAGGTGTCCCCTTGCCAGAGCTCCAGAGGAGCCTCATCAGGGCTGCTGGAGTCCGTGGGCAGCCTGGGCGCCCACCCTACCCCGCTCTTCCTCAACTCACTCTGACCCCGTGGTTCCCAACCGGGACGCTCCTGCCCACTGGTGCCTGTAGCACTGGTCTGGATGAAGCTGGGTGTGGCGAGTCTTCAAAATGGTTCTGCCTGCTGTTCCCTTGGCCTCAGCCAACTCCACTCCAGAGCTGCAGCCTCTGGGAAGCTGCTGTGCTTCCCTCCCGCCTGCCTCTTCCCGATGAGGGGCGAGTTGCTTGCAGAACGCACACAGCCTTTGCCTGCTCTTCCCCTGTGTCTTCCACTGTCTGGGGCTTCCGTTGGTGGATTTGTAAACTGTGTGTTCTACCGACAAAGTTCCACGAACTGGCATTGTAGGTGTGTGGAGTCCGGGGGTCAGAAATGAGGTGTCACACCCCTCTCCGCCAGCCACCTCAGAGCCCCTGGCCCAGGAGAGGCTCCGGTATCCGCTGTGGTGGTAAAGGAGCAAGTCCACCCTGTGGCCAGGGTTAGGGTGTCAGAAGACAAGAGCTGGCAGACAAACCCCACCAAAAAGGGAGAAAGGAAGGACTGTTGAGTCAAACAAAACCCACCCACAGGATCTGAGCCACCTGCACAGAAGGTGGGGTCTGCCTGCCAGTGTGCAGTGTCCAGTGCCCAGTCTGGGCAGGGGCAGCCCCTTGCAGTCCCCTTGGGCTCTTGCTTAACCTGTCATCTACACTGCTCTGCACCTGTGGCCTAGACCTAGGGGCCAAGGGCCGTATTTTGAAAGTGAGATGGGAGGTGACAGAGGCCCTCTGTGTCCGTCTCAAGCCTTCTGCCTGTCCACAGAACGATGAGGAGGCAATGGTGGAGGCAGTAGCGCTGTACAACCCGGTGAGCTTTGCCTTCGAGGTGACTGAAGACTTTATGTCATATAAAAGCGGGGTCTACTCCAGGTGAGCGGGTCCCGGGGACGGCAGTGGGTGGGGAGGGCTGGGTGGCCCCGACTGGCACTGGGGCCCTGGGCTCTGCCCACCCGTGCTCAGACCATTCTGTGGCCCCTGGCCCTCAGTTGTTCCTCACATGATCCCGGGCATGGGTGCCGGTCTCCACCTGAGAACAGGCCTCAGCCACTCTAGTGCTGCTCTGTTAGGACTCGTGTTGAGACTGCCAAAGATGCAAAGCAGGGAGGACAAAGCAGCTGCTGCCAAACACCTGAACCCTGTGCCAGAAGATTCACCAGAAGGTCCTTCAGGAAAAAACCTAAACTGCTAGGTGTCTTTAGTTTTGGCTTGTTTTTTGCAGTGCTGGGGATCTCACTCAGGGGCTGGTGTGTGCTGGACATCTACAAGGCCCCTGAGCCACCCAGCCTCCTCTTTAGCACAGGCTTTCTCAGCTGGGCATGGTAGCGCACACCGGTAATTGCAGCACTCAGGAGGCTGAGCAGGAGAAATGCCGAGTGCAAGGCCAGCCTGGGCTACACAGTGAGTTCAACTCCAGCCTGAACTACACAGCGAGACCCTATCTCAAAAAACGAACCAAAAAAACACCCCAAAACCAGGGTTTCTCTTTCCCACACCTCTTAGCCCCTGTTCACCTGCTCCCCAGTCTCCTTCATGGGCTCCTCGCTTTCCAGCCACCCTGCCGGGGCTTGTGCTCAGCCCTCTTCCCAGTTCTCAGATGTCTCCCAGCTGCTTGCTGAGAATTTCCAAAGGTAGCGGCCTCTGCATCTCTTCCTGGATGGTCATGGAAACCTCAGCTCTGCGCCTCTCCCCACACCCTCCCTTGCCGTGTCCCTGTCCCTGTCAACAGGGTCCTCTCCAGGCTGCTGCACGAGGGGAGCCTGAGCTCAGCCAGCCCTGCCTCCTTGTTATATGTGTTCCTCTGCCCTCTCCCCCTCCAGCCACCTCCTCCCTGCTTGTCCTGAACTTTCTACCCAGCACACAGCAGGCAGTCTCACTGCAGGCAAAGCCCACCTCCAGACGCACCCTCTGACCACACCAACATTCAAACCCTGAGCCAGCCAGACTGGGGACCCTGGTGACTTGGCTCCCCTCCTTCCCCCATGCTTTTCTGCATCAGACCCCTCCCTGTCCCCTCAAGTCCCATCTCGCAGCCTGCACCCCAGAAACATGAAGGATCTGTGGTCTCATGGCCTCATCCCACTGTTGGAGCTCCTCTTGGGGCTCCCATTGCCGTCCCCATCTCCAGCCCTCAGCCTGCTGCCCAGAGGCAGCACTTGGCCCATCAGCTGTCAAAAGAGCCTTCCTCAAGACAGGAGGGAGGTGCCCACTGAGTGACCCGTGGAATCCACATGTGGCCCCCGCAGCATGGTCTCCTGGCTTCCTGGGATTGCCTCAGGGAAGCCAGTTCACTGCCCCCAATGGACAGCCTACATATTTGCCACAAATACAAGGTGACCTTGACATTGAACACAAGAGCAGCACAGCAGTGTGGACCCTGCGGCATGCAGCGAGGTGCCCCTCTGTGGGGAGCCCAGGGTGCCCAGCACCACAGAGACTCCCTATACCTGCAGGGGCCCAAAAGTAGCAAGAACAAAAGTGGGAGCTGTTGGCCACCCAGTCTTCCCCACCTCCAAGGGAACACATAGCTCCAAAGCCCTCCATGGCTGGATGTGAGAGTCCTTGCTTTTCTCCTTCCCACAATATCAACATCTTTTTATTTCGTTTCTAGTACTTCCTGTCATAAAACTCCAGATAAAGTGAACCATGCGGTACTGGCTGTTGGGTACGGAGAAAACAATGGGGTACCCTACTGGATTGTGAAGAACTCCTGGGGTGCCGAGTGGGGAGAGGATGGGTAAGCAGTTCTAGGTCCCTTGCTGGGCTGGAGGCCTGGGGACAGTTCCTTCATTGGGTTACGGCTCCAGGGAGGAGCTGGTTGGGGAGAGGAGCCTGACGATGCACCCTCCATCCTCAGAGGACCCCAGTTCTACACAACAGGTGGCCGGTTGCCTCTGTAGGATCTCTTAACTACTGCTGGGAGACAGCTCAGAACTCAGAACCCTGCTGGATGGTGGAAGGGTCCCACTTCATCAAGCCAGTACATGTGTCCCTGACCACTTATTAGTGGAACAAAAGGCTGGAATCAGTAGGCCTGACTGTATTCATGACTGCCCTTATCTGAAAACAGCGTCATGGCAGTCCTACTCATGATTAAGTGGCTATGTTAGGGTTTAGCCAGGGCTCAGAAGGGTGCCGCAATCCTGGAGGAAGTGGTATGGGTATATGCATAGAAGAAAGTGAGACAGTTTGGCAGCCAAGAAGAGAGAAGAACAGATTATTCAGTCAGGGAAGTCATTTCCTGGTGATAAGCCCAATGCTACTGTCCCACGCATAATTTTAGAAGCCCTAATCTCTGGAGTCAGGTCTTGGTGGGCAGCAGAACATTTAAAGTTCTGTGGTGAGGACACCAACAGCTAGACTCTTCTCTGCTCAGGTACTTCCTCATCGAGCGTGGGAAGAACATGTGTGGCCTGGCCGCCTGTGCCTCCTACCCGATCCCTCAAGTGTGAGGCCCCCAGGGTGGCAGTGGCGACTGGCTGGCAGCAAGCAGCTAGGCTCCTGCCCTGGAGGACAGGTGGGGAGGTCCACCCAGGAGCTCCTTGCTTTCCACCCTCACCCCTGTGCCAAGGAGGAAGAGTCCCTGCACCATGAGCCCACCATGTCTTCTGACAACCATCACAAGCCATGTGCCTTAGATGTGGTTTTCAATGGACTCGTGCCCACGTGGACAGAAAATACTCTTTCCAGAGGAGTTACTTTCCACATGTGCAGAGAGCTCCAGTGACAGTATTTTCTATGTTCTTTGTTCAATAAATGTTCAGGACCAGACACAACTTGGACTGGAGGTGGCACCGAGGGCTGGGCACTGGGGTCCAGTCTGACTGTCCTAGACCTGGGAGGGAAGAGGAAACATGCCATGGTCTGGTCAAGCCAGGATGGTTCCGAAAGCCCATAACCTCCCCAGTCTCTACTTCCTACCCCCCTACTCCTCGTCCCTTCATCAAGCCCTTTCTTGAATGCGCCAGCACTGCCCCATAGCTTCCACATCTGCCCCCATACCGCCTCTTCCCAGGAGGTGACCTTCAGGTTCTGGGTTCCAGGATGTGTGGCTTTGCTCTTTGTCCTTCATGGCACAGACTATCTTAAAATGACAAAAACTCTTTGTTATTTGGGCTTCCTGGAGAGCTAAAGGCTTTAGAGTATTTGAGGGAAAAAAATGTTCATGGCAAAACTAAGGAAAGACAAGTGTGGCTTATTTGTTCTAGTAACACAAGACACCCCAACTATATGCGAAGACAAAAGTTATGCTGGCTGCGCATGGTGCACATACCTGTAATCCCAGCACTTGGGAGGTCAAGGCAGGAGGACTGTGAGACTCTGTCTCAAAAAACAAAGGCCAGGGTTGGAGATTTAGCTCAGCGGTAGAGTGCTTGCCTAGCTAAGCTCAAGGCCCTGAGTTTGATCCCCAGCACCAAAAACAAACAAAGGCAATCATCTTCATAGATTTAACAGTAATTAGATTAGATTCTGTTCTGGATTTTTAAAAACTAACATGAAATGAAAGCACATTTCCTTCATATTGGAAACATTCCCAAATCACACTGTCAACAATGTAAAAGGTAGAGATGCTGGCAAGCCTGAGTCTGGACAGTCATTGTGCTGCCATTCTAAAGCTTTGCATTGGAACTGTCATCTCTACCTCTGTCCAAGCCACTCAGTATCTCTATCAAAGGGGAGGAACATTGCCCTTTACAAATATTTTGCTGTATACAGCTATTTTTAGCTGTTTCTAAAGTAAATACCTTAAATACAGAGAACTGACAGAAAGCAACTTGTCACACAGATAAACTGCCCTTAATGTTCAAATTTAGTAACAGTCTGGTGAAAGTAGAGACCATCATGTGAGTGGTTAACTTTTGCACTAGGGCTCACAAGAGCAAAGCATGGAACTGCTATGGGTTAGAACAAAGTACTGAAGCTAAACTCATTCTGTAAAGACCAAACCAAACACTCATCTGAAAAATCAGCGTCTAATCACAAGACACAACATACACAATTTTTCTAACATCCACACAAATACACTGCTCTTTGAAATTTAAAGAAAAAATTTATTGAAGATCTGAAAAACAATTCCTAAAAGACTGACTTTTCCAGAAAACTGTAGGTACACAATGCATTGCGTCTATCATGTTAAAACGTGCATTAGACACAAATACAAAAACCATGAAACAATTCGCCATTCTTCAACAATTTGAGCAAAGATAAAATGCCTAAGGAACAACAT
>PVJO010017625.1:0-38715 GCA_004026905.1 Hystrix cristata | reverse complement strand
AGATCAAAACAACACTAAGATATCATCTCACTCCAGAAAGAATAGCTATTATCAAGAAATCAACCAATAACAAGTGCTGGCGGGGCTGCGGGGAAAAAGGAACCCTCCTACACTGTTGGTGGGAATGCAGACTGGTCCAACCACTGTGGAAATCAGTGTGGAGATTCCTCAGAAAACTACAACTAGAGGTTCCATTTGATCCAGCTATCCCCCCACTGGGGATCTTCCCAGAAGAACTGGACTCCTCATACCACAGGGATGTATGCACAACCATGTTCATAGCAACACAATTTGTAACAGCTAAATCTTGGAAACAGCCTAAATGCCCAACAACCAATGAATAACTAAAGAAAATGTGGTTTTTCTACACAATGGAGCACTACACTGTCATAAAAAAGGATAAACTAGAGTCATTTGTATGTAAATGGATGTTCCTTGAGAACATACTATTAAGTGAAATAAATCGGACACTTATGAGTACACATCGAATTGTTTCTCTGATATGAGAAACCATGAATGTAAAAAAGGACGAAGAGGTGTAATAGATATAATCTAAAAGGAAGATAATATTCTAAGGAGAGGAGCATTGGATGGGGGGGAGAAGCTGGAAGGGAAAAGAGGGATAGAAAAAGGAAAGGGAATTCATGGAGAAATGTGAATGTACCTGCTGTAAATAGGGAAGGGAATAGAGGGGAAGGGTGGGGAAGAGGGGGGAGAACCAAGATGCATCATGTACAGGTACAAAATAAATGTGATGAATGTAACCATTATATGTACATTGTACCAATACATGTTCTTGGTTAAAAAAAAATAAAGACCCATGTTTTTTAAATGGTAGTAAAATATACATAACATTAAATTTCCTTCTTTTTTTTTATTTTCAGCACTGAAATCAAATCCAGGGCCTTGTGTTTGCTAGACAAGTGTTCTACCACTGAGTAACATCCCTAGCCTCAAAATTTACCATTTTAACCATACCATTTTAGCCTTATTTATTTGTTTATTTGGTACTGGAACTTGAACCCAGGGCTTATTGAATGCTAAGCTCTCTACCAGTGACCCACACCCTCAGCCCTGTTTAACTGTTTTAAGTGTACAGCTCAGTAGCATTAAGTACATTCACATTATTGTGTAATCACCACCATCCATACATTTCATCTTCCCAAACTGAAGCTCTGCACCCATTAGACAGCCACTCCCCATTCTCCTCTCCCTATGGACCCCAATAACCAGTGTTCTACATCCTGTCTCTGTGACCTCATCAGTGGAATAATATACTACTTGCCCTTGCATGTCTGGCTTATTTCATTCAGCACACGTTTCGAAGGCTCATCCAAGTTGTAGCATGTATCAGAATTCCCTTCCTAAGACTAATATCCCATTGTAGCATATACACCACATTTTGTTCATCCAGTCATTTGTCAATAAACATCTGGACTTACAAAGGCTATTGTGTATAATACTTCTCTGAGCACTAGTGTACAAATATCTATTTAAGCCACCTGCTGTCAATTCTTTGTATGTATATATAACATGAAGTAGAATTGCTGGACCATAAGGTACTTCTATGTTTATTTTTTATTTCTTGGCAACTTCCATACTGTTTTCTACCGTTACTGCAACATTTTACACTGGCAAGAGTTCCAGTGTCTCCAAATTCTTGCCAACATTTTTCTGGTTTTTTGATAATAGCCATCCAAATGGGTGTGAGGTGGTGTCTCATTGTGGCTTTGATTTGCATTTCCCTAATGATTAGTGTTACTGAACATTTTTTGGTGTGTATTCTTCAGAAAGATGTCTATCCAAGCCCTTTTTCCCTCCTTCGTTCTTTGGATGTTGACTTAGAGAAGGCTCTTTGGTTTTTGTTTGTTTGATTTTAGGTACTTTGAAAGGAACCCAGGACCCCACACTGGGCTGTACACCCAGCTCTTTTATTTGTTTGTTTGTTTGTTTGTTTTAAATTTTGAAGCAGGTCTCAAATTCATGATCTTTTTGCCTCAACTTCTGGAGTAGCTGGGATTACACCACTGCTCTTGGCTAAAAGAATTTCTATGCAATTTATAAATATTTTCTCCCATTATGTGGATGGATTACCTTTACTCTTTTTTACAATTTTTTAAATTTTTATTTTTATTACTAGATGTTTGCAATACATGATTACATTCATTTTGGGGAACCAGTACATGTACATACCACATCTTAGTTCGTTTTTTATCCCCTTTCCCTCCCCATCTCTTTTCCCTCTATCTCTTGGTCACCATTTTTGCAAAAGATCTACTTTCCTGTTTCCTATTATCTTTTATTTTGTTTTTTATTTATATTTTGGGTTTCTCATATAAGAGAAACTGTGTGATATTTCAGCTTGTATAGCTGCTATGTTTCACTTAATAATATGATCTCAAGGTGCATCCATTTTCCTACAAATGATTCAAGTTTATCCTTCTTTATATCAGAGTAGTACTCCATTGTATATAAATACCACATTTTGTTTATCCATTCATCAGTTGGTAGACATACAGGCCACTTCTAAGATTTAACTATCATGAGTCACAGTCCTATAAACATGGGCTTTCGTGTATCCCTGTGGTATGATGTCTTTAATTCTTTTGGGAAGACACCTAGAAGAGGAATACCTGTCAAATAAAATTTCTAGTTTCAGTTTTTTGAAGAATCTCTATACTGATTTCTATAGTGGTTGTACTCGTTTACATTCCCACTAACAATATAGAAGGATTCCTTTTCCCCTGCAATCTTGCCATATTTGTTGTTGATTTCTTAATGATAACCATTCTTTCTAGACTGAAGTGGAGTTCATTATTTGTGTACACAAATGCTGCAGATTTTTGTGTGTTGGTTTTTATCTCCTGGTATCCTACTGAATTTGGTTATTAATTCTAGGAGACTTTTGGTGGATTTCTTAGGATCTTCTCTGCAAAGGATCGTGTCATCTACAAATGATAATTTGACTTCTTCCTGTTCTATTCATATCCTGTTTGTTTCTTTCTCTTTTCTGGTTGCTCTGGATAATGTTTTGAGTAGTGAACATTTTTTGGACAGGGGTGGTAAAAGTGGACATCTCTGTCTTGTTCCTAATTTTAGAGAAAGAACTTTCAATTTTCCGCCATTTAATATGATGTTGGCAGGAGGTTTCTCATAAATGGCTTGTATCAGATTGAGATAAAGTCCTATGCTTTATTTTCTTAAGTTTTTTTTTTATCATGAATGGATGTTGGCTCTTTTCAAAAGTTTTTTCTGCATCTATTAAAATGATCATATGATTTTTGTCCTTGCTTCTATTTATGTGTTGTATTACATTTATTGATTTGTGTGTATTGAACCATCCTTGCATGCCTGGGATGAAGCCTACTTGGTCATGGTGTATGACCTTTTTGATGATTTGCTGCATTCTGTTTGTCAGTATCTTGTTGAGGACTTTTGTGTCTATGTTCATTAAAGAGATTGGTCTGTAGTTCTCTTTTTCAGTTGGGTTCTTGTCTGGTTTTGGAATCAGGGAAATACTAACTCCCAAGAATGACTTTGAGAGTATTCTTTCTCTTTCAATTTCATTAAAGAGTTTGGAGAGTAATGGTATTAGGTCTTCCTTGATGTTCTTTTAGAACATAGCAGTGAATCCATCAGGTCCTGGGCTTTTCTTAGTTGGTAGGTGTTATGGTTTGTGTCTAGATGTCCCCAAAAGCCTCATGTGGTCATAGGTGGGGCTGGATCTAGAGTGTGTGATTACTAAATTAGTCCACTGATTGGTTTGGCACAGTTCTGCTGGGATCAAGGATATGATGATAGGATTAAGGGTATTAGGATTAAGGATGGGAGTGCTACCCACCCTAAGGCCAGGTAGCCTGGATAAAATACAAGTGACAGAAAGAGGCTTGCTTACCCCCTTGCTTGCATCTCTTGCTTACCTTGTTGCCTCTTCCCTGTCTGCCGTGCCGCCCTGCCTTGGACCCAGCTGATTGTGGACTGAAACCTCTACGAACTGTGAGCTAAATAAACCTTTCTTCCCCTAACTTTGGGTGTTGGGTATTTTGTCTCAGCAACGAGAGAAAAGTAACTAAGTCAGTAGGGTTTTATTACTGCTTCAATTTTATTGCCTGTTACTGGATTATTCAGGGTTTTTATATTTTCTTGGTTCAGTTTTGGTATTCACATGTATCTAGAAATTTATTCATTTCTTTTGGATTTTCCAATCTATTGGAGTGCAAGTTTTCAAAGTAGTTACTAATAATCTTCAGGGTGGGCATGTCAGGCAGTCTGCTAGATTTAATGTCAGTATTTGCAGACCCAGCTGCTTCTGGAAGCCACACATGCCTGACCTGGCTTCTCACCAGGGAGTCGGGGATACCCGCATCCCTCCCAGCCTGAGTTTAAACTTTTTAGGGGGCTATGCCCAGCCTGAACAATCTTCACGACTATCTCCTGTGGACATCTCCCACTCAGTCACTGTGGCAGGGTGACAGCAGAAATCCAGGAGTATAGCTGCTTTGCATTTGCTTTGGGCTCAGTCCCAAATAATTAATCCCTTCCCCAAATGGCACTTGATTAAATCCTCTCAAATATAGTGGGCACCGCCCTGAACTTCCTCCCCAACTCCAGCCTGCCTTGCAGAAGGAGCCACTTTCAGAGTAAAATACCATGGTATTTTTGCAGTTTATAATAGTGGGCTTTTCTCAATGTCTCTCCCTCTTTCTCTGGTTCTACCCTGCATCAGTGGAAGTAGGTACCCCTCCCCAGGAGCCAAGGTGAGCCTTCCAGACTGCTCCTTCTTTTTTCTGCATTGTGCTCCATCTCCCCGGCTTTGCAGTTTACAGGATTCCTGTCAGCTCCCTCCCAATTCCCAGAGATTCATCTCTTTCCTTCTCTTCACCAAATCATTGTCTTCCAGGTGTTGTGACTCTAGATCCCAGAAGGCCACACTTTGCTGCTAGTCTCTACTCCACCATTTGGGGTTTCCTCCTTTTTATTCTTGATATTCTTGGATGTACAAAAGTTTTTAAATTTGATGAAGTTTTCAATTTGTTGTTACTGCCCTGCTTTTCCTGTTACATCCAGGAAATCACTGCTAAAGCCAGTGTCATTAAACTTTGCACCTATGTTCTCTTCTAAAAATTTTTATAGATTTTTTTCTTTTTTGATTTTTGTTGCATTTTTAGTTGTTGTACTTGGCATAATGACCTGTATTTTAAGTCTGCGTGTGCAGGTGTGTGTGCGTGTGTGTGTGTGTGTGTAGTGCTAGAGACTGAACCCAGGGCCTCATACATGCTAAACAAGTGCTCTACCACTGAGCTACATCCCCATCCCTTAGGCCCCTTTCATACAGCTGAGACTTGTCCTTCCTAAGTGGGCTGCTCTATTCATTGTGTCTGTTGGTTAGCACAGGCCCTGGAACTAGCAGTGTGATTGTGAGCAGGTTCTTTAGCCTCTCTCTGTCTCTGTTTCCTCATCTGAAAATGGATGTTGATCACAGTACTTACCTCGTGGATCTGTTATGAAAATTCTGATACATAAAACCTCCTCACAGTGGTGGGGGTGAGGGAGGAGTTGGTTGTTGTTATAGGCCCTCCTAGCACTAGATTTTCTCTTCTATTTGATAAACTTGAACCATGAGCCATCCTCACTCAACTGGAACAGCGTTCTGCAGGGTCCCATGCATACACCTGCTTCTTGCAAGGCCCACTTAGAAAGAAAGTCATCTCCTGGCTCCTGGCTTGATGGAGGTGTTCCTTCTGTCCCACAGAAGGTGATCAGCTACCTTATACACACACCAGTGCCGCAGCTCTATGGACGGAGGCCCTGTGACCGCCCATGTGGCCACAGGGCTTCAGTCCCCACTTGCTGCTACAGGTGCCCTCTTCATCTCTAGCACCTGAAGAGTCACCTTTCTTGCTTTCCAGTTTAGCTCTACATTTTGTATTTTGAAAATCTTGTGTTTTATCAAGCATGTCTTCCAGCTTGAAGCAGAAGGAGAAACTTGCCTGAGAGCTCAGCTGATCAGTTTAACTAGAAATGTCACTGACAGGGTTGGGGATTTAGTTCAAATGATAGAGCAGTTGCTCGGCAAGCACGAGGCCTTGAGTTTGATCCCTAGCAACACCCCCTCCAGAAATGTCACTGAGTTTTTCTTTCTTTTTTTGTATTTCAAATATGTTTTGACCATAATGGATGATATTTTGGGGGTTTCTTGGTCAGTTTCTCTGGTCACTATGTCAGCTGATCACAGAAGGTGATCAGCTACCCTATTACACCCACCAATGCTGCCGGGGCAGAAGGGTGAGTAGCCCTGGGATGAGAATGACACATGGAAGAGGGAGTCTACAAGTGGAGGAAAACGAGTCTGAGAAGGAATTCCGTGGAGGACTGAGGGGGCTGCGCTCCTTAGACCATATGTGTCAGGGTGCTGGGGAGTCGCCACGGGCTGGCAGAAGGCTGAGGCCTGTGATTGGTGCTGAAACCAGGCTCAGGTCCTCGTGGACATGCACCCAACCGTATATCTCACACCCTGCATATCCTTCTACCTTGATGCCTCCCTTGACTGCACATGAATGATATCCAGGTTTCTCTGCAGAAGCAGAGCTAAGTGTGAGAAGAGAACAAGTGCCTTGCACAGCCCCAGGGATGATCACATGTCCCACAAGAGAGAAAAAGGCCAAAAATGTGAATATAAAAGGTCCATTCAGAAGAACCTGGAGAGACAACGGGTTTCCAGAGCCTGAAGACCTAGAAATGTCACTTCCACGCATCCCTCCATGTTCCATGGATCCATCCATCATTCCACCCATCTATTCAGAGGCAATCCCACCCTTGGAGGCAGGGGTTCTCATCAGTCTCTGGCTAAAGTCAAAGACTGGCTCCAACCCCAGGGAGAAGTAACCAAGTACAGCAGAGAAGTTCTGTCCTAAAAGTCCAGAGCCCGAAGTTCTCCTCTTGGCTCTGTAGATAGCCATGTAAACCAAGTCTCATAGCTTGACCACTCTGGATCTCAGAGATCTCCTCACTTACAAAATGAGGGCAGTTTACCAGAAGGTAGGCAGGGACTTTCAAGATCTAACATTCCATGCCTGACCCTTGAGCCACTGATGTCATAATATGGAGCTCGCTCATGATTGGCCCATAGCTTCCCCCAGCCCTGCTGTTCTCTTGGTCATGGGAACAAGATGGACTCAACCTGGATCTTCCCTACTTGTGTTCCTCTACTATGGGCAGCTCTTGCCATGGCTTAAGATTGTGGGTGATCCGAGCTCAGGTGTAACTAGGGGCCTGAAGGAACATGGGACCAGATCAGGGTTCTGGGTGGGGACAGGCTCCCCCAGGACCACATAATCCCCTTCCTGCAGATGTGTACTACAATGAAACTGAGGCAAAGCTGTTCCTGCAGTTTTATGACCACACAGCCAAAGTTGTGTTGAACCGGTTCATGGAGGCCACTTGGGACTATGTCACCAACATCACCAAGTCAAATCAGGAGAAGATGGTATGGTCCCACCTCCCTGCCTCCTACTCTGTCCTCCTCTTGCTCTTCTCAGAGATGGTTGGGGATTAGGGCCCATACTTCCTGACCCCTTTCCAGACCTAGAGGAAAGAGGGAAGCCCCAAAGCACACGTTAAGGTGGGTTGCAAGCTCTAGGCCTCTTAACGCACCTCAAACTTGTTCCATATTAAGAATCTCTTGCTTCTTCTCCCTTTTAAAATCTTTCCTCCTTGCTTCTAGAGACCCAGGCTTTTCTCCCTCTTCCTCTTAGCAAATCTTCAATGATTTCAGACCCTTAAAATAGAATTTGGGAGTAGGAAGGGGGGTCATGGCCCTGGGAGTTCAATGTGGGACACCTACCCCCTTTCCCAAACTGCCACAAACATGGTGACCCTCTTTCCAGCTGCAGAAGGAGGTAGAGAGGTCTGAGTTCATGGTGTATTTTGGCACCCGGGCCCACATGTTTAAGATCGCCCAGTTCCAGGACCCAGCTGTGAAGCGCATGCTGAGTAAGCTGCAGGACATAGGCAAGGCGGCCTTGCCCCACGATGAGCTCTGGGAGGTGATGGACAGAGCCCCAGGGCTCCAGGCACACCCTCCCTAGCCCTGGGATGGGTGGGTCATGCCTGGTGGGGAGCCAGTGTCTAGGGCAGGAGGTGGATTTGCAGAGCAGAACCAGGACTTCCTCTAGAGGAGGAGGGTGAGTATTTCAGTCAGATCTACCTCTTCTGGTCTGTGGGGCTAGTGCTAGTGACAGTCCCAGGGCACAGGCCTGCCCTGGGTGACACCTGTCCCCCCCCAGTACAATAAGCTTCTGGCCGACATGGAGGCAACATACACCCTGGCCGAGGTGTGCCTGGATGAGGGGCCCTGCATGCCCTTGGAACCTGGTGAGTGCCCGAACCCTGCCCCTTCTGTGAATCCCCCCAACCCCAACTGTGCTCCTTTGTTGGAGGAGGGCACCTAGGATGGGAGAGGGCAAAGGCCAGAGGGCATGGAGGTCCCATATGACTCCTTTTCTGGGCACAGACCTCGAAGAAATCATGGCCACCTCCAGAGACCAGAAGGAGCTGCTGTGGGCCTGGGAGGGCTGGCGGGACTCTGTGGGTCACCAGCTCCGCCCTGTCTTCTGGCACTACGTGCAGCTCAGCAACAAAGCTGCCCAGCTCAATGGTGAGCAGTCTGGACACAAGGGGGTTGCAGGACAGTGCCCAAGAAGGGACAAAGCTGAGTCTGCAGAGGGCCTAGAAAGCACAAGACCTTGTAGCTGGGCCTTGCAAGTATCGCCAGAGCACCTATTGTGTGCTGGATGCTAGAGAGGTTCTGACACTATGTGGGTGAAGAAGAGACAGATGTCTTCCCTATGCACTTGCAGTCCTCTAGGCAGGTACCATAGTCAAGTGCACACTCATCTTTAACACCACTTGGGATGATGCCACAGAGGAAGGAGATGCTGAGGGAGAAAGTGAAACCTCCAGCATCTACCCATCCCTGAAACAAGGCCAAGACCCAGGCAAGCAGGAAGCAAAAAGCATCCTGGGCAGAAGCCCACATTGAGAGGGAGGCAGAGTTTTGGAGAATTTGAAAGAAGCCCATGTAGCCACAGGGCTATGGTTGACATAGTGCCCAAGCTGGGTGACAGAGGATAGGACTTTTCAGGCATGGTGAGGATGAGGAGGGATTTGGTATGGGCTAAAGAGGGAAGAGCCTCTCAGCCATGGAGAGGAGCTCACACTGGGGCTTCACTTCATGCTTTTCCACCTCTGAGCTGATCCAACATGGACAGTGGCCTTGAGAGGTAACATTCCCATTTTGCAGATGGAGATCCAGAGGACCAGGGAGGTTGAACACCTTCCAGAGAAGGCACCTGGGTCTCCTGCCTGCTAGACCAGGGCTAAAGGGTGGTGTGGTGAGTGCCTGGCAAGTCCCCTCTCCTGTCCTAGGTTACAAAGACATGGGAGCTTTGTGGCGTGCTAAGTATGAGTCAGACACCCTGGAGCAAGACCTGGAGCAGCTTTGCCAGGAGCTGCACCTTCTCTACCTCAATCTGCATGCATATGTGCGCCGTGCCCTGCACCGCCACTATGGGCCTGAAGTCATCAATGTGCGGGGGCCCATCCCTGCCCACCTGCTGGGTAAGGGTCCACTGATGGCAGAGGTGGGCACTTGGTCAGAGGAGAGACTGCTCTCACCTCCTCTTAACCCCTCTACTCTCCTTCCAGGAAACATGTGGGCTCAGTCCTGGGTCAAAATCCTAGACCTGGTTCTGCCTTTCCCCAAGAAGCCCCCCAAGGATATCACGAAGATTATGAAAAGCCAGGTCAGTGCTTGGCCTCTGGATGTCCCTGCCCTCAGTTCTCCCTGGTGAAAAGGGCAGTTGCACATGTACTCTCTCTTCTCCACAGCGCTGGAAGCCTGCAAAAATGTTTGAAGAGGCTGACAAATTCTTCACCTCTTTGGGGCTGCTATCTGCCCCACCTGATTTCTGGGGAAAATCGATGTTGGAGAAGCCCACCGATGGGCGAGAGGTGGAATGCCAAACCTCTTCCTGGGACTTCTACTCTGGCAGTGACTTCAGGTATCTACCACCTACAAGGCCTGCAGCGAGCACTCTACTTTCACAGCCCCACCCCATTTGCCTGTTACACAGGCAGGGAGTAGGCAGATGAGAGCCCGGCCAAGGGAAGGGGGATGTGAGCCAGAAGCAGAGAGGGAGAGGCAGATGTGAAAGCCATGGTTTTGGTCACTGATTAGATATGGGGCCTGGCGTGGAAAGATGGTCCCTAGCCCATCCATGCCAATTCCTTAAAGGAGTCCGAATGGGAAGTGGCCCAGTCTTCCCAGAGCATTCTCATGTTCTTGATCCTTGGCCTTTAACTCTAGGGTAAAGAAATGCACTGAAGTGACCGTAGAAGACCTGCTCTCTGTCTTCCACCAGATGGGTCATATCCAGTACTTCTTGCAATACCAGAACCTCTCTGTAATCTTCCATGAAGGTGCCAACCCTGCCTTTGAAGAGGCTGTGGGATCAATGGTCACCCTCTCAGCCTCCTCCGACAAGCACCTGTTCAGCGCAGGCCTGCTCAGCCTCCAACACAAGGACTCAGGTGGTGGGGACCAAGGGGACATTAGGAAGGTAGCCTGAGCCTGGGGCTGCAGTTTGGGTGGGTGGGGTGTGCAGGAGCTCTGCGGGCAAGGCTAACCAAGGGAGAGCCCAGGAGCCACCTCCTAATTGCCCTGACCCCATCCCCAGAGGAGGAAATCAACTTCCTGATGGGCATCGCCCTGGAGAAGATCGCCTTCATCCCCTTCAGCTACCTAGTGGATGTGTTTCGCTGGAGGGTCTTTGATGGCACCATCCAGAAGGACACCTACAACCAAGAGTGGTGGAGCCTCAGGTGGGGAAGGCGGCTGCCCTGTGCTCGTGGCCCCGTCCCCACACCTGGTATGGGCAGAGCTCGACCACTACTGCCAGAGAGTGCTGTTGGCCTCTCCTGTAAAGTAGAGTGGGGTGCAGTGTTGGTGGCCTTTGCACTTGCAGAGACCCCAGGGCAGCGTGGGGTGTTCACTGTCACCAGACAGAAGCGGCCACACTGTAGTGCATAGACCCAGGACGGGCAATCTTGAGGCCTCATTCTGAATCTGGCACTGGCACTGAGCAGGTCTCTTAAACTCTTAGCTTCAGTCTCATCTGTGAAAAAGGGCTCTCGATGGGCTGCCCCTGCTCTCTGGTTGGCTAGGAAACTCCCACCATGATTGCAACTGGGATTCTCTAAGAACAGAACATTGACCACCAGGCAGGCCCCCTCACCTCCCTTCCTTCCTTCTTCCCACAGTGAGGCCAGAGAGATAGATGAGCAGGGCCTGAGCATGTTCCCTCTGGAAAAGAATGCCCATAGCAAGGAGGCAAGCCCCCTGCCCCCAACACACAGGCGTGCCTGCCAGAGGCTTAGCATCCCCATGCTGGCAAAGGAGCCCACAGCACCCAGTCAGGGCATCTGACTGGATATTAAATGATGACCAGGGCTTCTCCGTATCCACCAAGTGTCAGACTGATCAGGTTAAGGCTACTGGACACGGGATAATATGGGCTACCATGTGTGGCCTGCAGCCCCTTTGCAACCACCCTGTGTTGTGCTCATCCAAAATGTTCACTTCCCAGAAACAGCAGCTGGCACTCACAGAGGCCACATGTCCAGTCCAAAGTCACACCCCATCGGTGGCAGAGCTGGGTACTCCTCCTCCTTTTGTTCTCCCACCCCCAGCCTGTGATTTGAGGTGCAGGTCTCACTGGTGGAGTCAGCAGCATCTTGACCTCATGCCTTCCAATAGCAGCACCCCCAGCCATGTGAGGCATCCGCATCCCCATGAGGAACCTTTTCCTTTGTCCATCAGCCACCTCACCACCAATCAGCCAGTGCACCCCAGGGCTGAGTGAGGCCTGGCAGCTCCCTGGGCTTTGAGCAAGGAGCCTCTAGAAGAACCTCCCAACAATCTGCTAACCCCAGGGGATGGTTCAGTGAGATACCAGTGAACCAACAATACAACTGTGAGACTTCCCTTAGGTTTTGTCTCATCCCACAGATGGTCATTTTATCCCCATTTTACATTTTATAAGACTCAGTGACAGTTCCGTGGTCTCCCATAGTAGCAGATCTCAGAAGAGCAAAAGCAGCTTCAAGTAATCAGTCTGCCAGTGACTAGTTCTGTGTCCACCTTTAGGAAGGTGGCCTCTAAATGTGATCTCTAAATCTTGGTTCCCTCGTCTGTAAAATGGGCACAGTAGTAGTACCATGCCACAGGAATGTTTCTCTGTTCTCTTCTTAGCACAGTTTACTAGATGAAATTACCTGTTTATTGTTCTGTAATCTGTCCCCCCTCATTAGGGTGGATGTAAGCAGAACCTGGCCTCACTCGTTTTCTCCATGACATCTCTCCAGAGACCAGGCCTGTGCTAGAGAGTGCAGGGGTCCATGAACACACAGGAAGTGCTCAATGTTAACTGCTATTATGGTTTGATTCTGATTCCCATCCCAAGTGTTCTCAGCTCTCAGTGCACTCTTGTGGCCACTGCAGACTGGAGCTCCCTGGCCTGAAGTGGCTTGGGGCTTCTCAATCCTGATCCTACTCCTCAATCTGCCATTGTGTCCCAGGTATTTCCTTAGCTTAGTGCTCCAGTTTCAGTTTCACGAGGCGCTATGCAATGCTTCGGGCCATGTGGGTCCACTGCACCACTGTGACATCTGCATTTTAATGAATGAAAATGTATTGAGTGTTGTCTGCATGCCAGGTCCAATTTTGATAGACACACACGAGTGCTTTGAAAAAGAAAATGCTCTGAGATCCTTCAGGTGCCTCCATCAGGACCCCATTTTTCTCCTGCCAGGTTAAAGCACCAGGGCCTGTGCCCACCTGTTCCTCGGACAGAAGATGACTTTGACCCAGGTGCCAAGTTCCACGTTGCCGCCAGTGTGCCTTACATGCGGTAAAGGTTTGGGCCCTTTCAGCAGAGTCAGCTCTGTGAGGTGGGGTTTTGGCAGGCTGTGGATGAGGCTAAGGATTTCTAGCAAGGCCCAGGGCCCAAATGCTCCCCACTCCTCTGCCCATCTTCTCCCACCAGATTGCACAGCCTTGTTAGGTCCGTGCCTTGGGGTCCTGTGTGGAGGGCAGAGATAGTGGGAATATTCTAGCCTAAACCACCCTGCTGCCCCCAAAAGAAGACAGGAAAGGGTAAGATAAGAGTTGGAGTGACTGTCGGTTCCCAAGGCTACTGAAGGAGCCCTTGTATTTTAGGGCCATCTCGAGGCAGGGCCTTGTCTGGGGAGCCTGTACCAGATGATGACGGCTGGCATGCACTCTTGTGGCCACTGCAGACTGGAGCTGCCTGGCCTGAAGTGGCTCGGGGCTTCTCAATCCTGATCCTACTCCTCAACCTGCCATTGTGTCCCAGGTATTTCCTTAGCTTAGTGCTCCAGTTCCAGTTTCACGAGGCGCTATGCAATGCCTCAGGCCATGTGGGTCCACTGCACCACTGTGACATCTACAACTCCAAGACAGCTGGGAAGATCCTGGGGTGAGTGGCCTCCTCCCTAATTTGTTCTCAGCTGCTCTGTCCCCCTGGAAAAGAGCCTGTCCTCACCTGGCCACCCTGGGCTACCTGGGCAGAGCTCCACTGAGATTACATTCTAGTGCTAGCTCCCCCTTGCGTCAGACTGCGGTCTTTCCTACCTGAATTGACCGTCTCCTCTTGTTGACCACCTCGTGTTCAGACACTGTGGGGGCTCTCCTGCTAATACACATGCATGCACAAGCACACGTGTGCGTGCGCGCGCGCACACACACACACACACACACACACACACACATAAATCAAACTATCCCTCCTGCTCTGTGGCATTGTTTTGTTTTGTTTTGTTTTGTTTTGGTCTTGAAGCTGACTTGGAGAGCCTGGAGGATCTGAACTGAAAGTGAAAAGCATTTCTTATGACATACCAGGCTCTCTGATGAATGTTCTTACTATGTTTCATATTAGTAGTTCTTAACCTTGCAAAGCAAATATTATTATCTGCAATATTACCTTTTACAAATGATGAAACTGAAGTCCAGGGAGGCAACAAGATTGTGTGCCATTAATGTAGCAAGAACAAAAGTCATTCTTTGAACCCAGAACTGACTCCGAAACACACTATCTTTCATACTGTTGCCTGCCTCAGTTAAAGCATACTGGTCCTGGTGAAACTAACCTAAGTCTCCTTCAACTACTGAGACATGCAGTTCACCCACTGACGTTGTCTTTTTTCCCTTGATTTCTACTAATTTCAATGTGTCCATTTCCCTAATTGGTCAAGGTTGCTTTGAATCTTATTCCTATCACCCAAAGAATTAACAAAGCCACATAATACAGCATCTTTTAAATACTTAGTAAGTATATTTGTGATTCCATCATGCCATATGCCTGTAACCAGCAGACCAGATGAAGTTGCAGGACTGGTTCCCTGGGCTTTACTCACAGAGCAGAATGCACCTTGCATGACCAGCATCTCCCCTGTCTGTTTGCTCTTGTACCCTTTCACACTATGGAGGTACATTCTAGCTGACATCTAGCTTTGATCTTTTCTGAATGCATTCAACATAAGAGTCTCTACTCCTTGCATTCTTGTCTCTGGCTACCACTACCCATTGTGTATTCATTCAGCAAAAATTTACTTGTACCAATGCCAACAAACCACCCTGAGTCCAGCAGGGGTCAATAGATTGCAAAATAAATAAATTCCATAATATGAGGAAGGTATGGAAGCAGTAGAAAGGCCTTGGTTGAACGTGAGAGAAAGAAGGTTGTGCTGGGAGACCAAGGAGGGATCTCTGTATTCAAGAAATAGCAGCCTCTGTTTTCTTTACACTGACTCACTTTAACTCCACCTTCATCCCACTGCTTGGTGGGGCATCTGACCTCAGTTATTCTCACCACTTCCTTCCTCCACCCCCACTGAGGGTCTACAGGGCTTTCCAGGTCTGACTTGGCCCCAAAGCAAATGACCAGTCATCCTGCACCCTTGTCACCAGTCCCCCTACATTGCCATCCAGACTCCTGATCCACAGAAACCCTGAATCTCCCAAGCTTACAACCTTAAACACCATTTTTCTGGGCAGTGGACTTCTGAGAAGGGAGCGTTGTAAGCTTTGGGGAAGTTGAAATGGCAGCAAAGTGGAATGTGGGCTATGCAAGGGAGAGAGGAAAGACAAGGGAGGGACTGGGGGAGGGGAGAAAAGCAGGTGTTACTCAACCTGGCTGGTTTAGCCTGCTGCACAGTATGCCAATCACTGAAACAACGAGTTTTGTAAAAGAGAAAGTTTATTCTTGAGGTCGCCAAGAATGAGAAGGGTTACCCAAGTCTCATATCCACATCCCCAAGGATAGGGCATGGGGATATTCATGAGCTCAGGCATGGGGTAATTGGGGGTTAACTGGGGGTAGGTGAAGGCCTAAGGATGTAGCTTAGTGGTAGAACACTTGCCTAGCAAGCATTAGGCCTTGGGTTCAAACCCCAGTACCATCACCAAAAAAAAAAAAAAAAGTGAGATGGGTTCATTCTAGAGGGTTTATTTGGATTTTCTCTCAGTTCCACAGAAGGGCAGAAAGAAGAGATTTTCGGCTCTCTTTTGCCTTTTGTGAAATGGAGTTTTGCTATGTAACTCGGGTCAGTCTCAAACTCGAGGCTCAAAAGATCCTCCTACTTCAGCTTCCCATGTGTCTGAGCTGATATGAGTAATGCATCTTAGAACCTGATTTTGCTACCTCTGACTCATCCTCCTAAATGCAAATACCGTGGCCAGGTGTTGGGAATGGAGCATCAAAATGGAACCCATTTCATTTCCCCAAATCCTTCTACCTCTTCCAGCCAGCTCTAGTGGGTGGGTTTGGCTTTGTTCATGGGCCTGTTATTGTCACTTTAGATTGGGGGTTCCGGGCAGTGCCAGTTCCCCTCTTTGCAGCCTCTGTCCTTCTGTGCTGTCTACACTGCCTGCAGGCTGGAGCCAGGTCACACATCTTGTCCCACCCGGCCTATAGTCCTGTTTCTGAACAGGTAGATTTTCAGTGGCTGAAGCTTCCCTCTTCTAGTCTTTTTTCTTTTTACCTAGGATCCAGCATCTGATAAAATCCTCTAGAGTTAGGTGTGTTTTTTTGTTTTTGCTTTTGTTTTGTTTTCTTTCAATCTCGACAACTCTTCACCTTAATTTCTCTGGGATCCTAACTACATTTTTCTGCGGTAGGGTCTGCCAAGAATCCCCTAACCTTCAGTTTCCCCACCTTATTCCTTCCTGGTTGTTTACTAAGTGGTGTGTGTAAGTCTTCACAAGCTACAAAGTCCTCCTTTGTCATTATGTGATTTAATTCTTACCCTGGGGAAGTATTCATGAAGCCCATTTATGGAAGAGGAAAGCGAGTCTAAAAGAGGCTTTAAATTGTATGCCAGCAGTTACAGAGTGCAGAAGTAGCACTGCTGGGTTTTGAATCTGGGTCCCTGTTAGTCCAGACCTTACATGTATCCTCTGGGCCTCCAGGCTTCACCTCTTTCCTGGTCAGATCAGGGAACAATATAGGTTGAGAAGGATCGGTATCTGCCTGCCACTGTTCTGCAGGGAGCCGAGTGAGGAGCCTGGAGCCCTGGCTTCGGCACACCCTGTACCACCACTGCGAGTGCAATAGGCCAAGCCAAGGCTCTACCACCTGCCACCTGGCACTGGGTATGCCTCGAGAAGCTGATATTTGTGCAGTGCTCAGGTGGTATGCAGAACCTTTCCCACACTCATGAGATCTTGAGTCCTCCTAAACCCTGTCTGAAAGGCCAGAAAGGATTGAAGCGCTGCCTCTGCCCATTGACACTGAGTGCCTCACAGGAAACAGTGGCTCAGATTTTGTACCCATTTGAGTCCAGGAGAATAATGATCACAACAGTCTAGTAAACATCATCAGTAGCAATTAGCATGTATTGTCTCTTAGCATTGTAGCAAACCTATAAGGTTATTAACTCCATTTTATGAATATTGAAATTGAGGCTCAGTCAACAGCTACTAAATGACTAAGCTGAGCTTCAAACCCAGATGAGTTTATTTCAAAGATGGCAATTGTATCCATTATGCTGAGCTCTGCAGGAAGATTCTGGGGGTACAAAGGGATCCCAGCAGTACCTGTGAACAGCCCCCTGCCACAGCCTTACAATTGCTCCCATTTCCCCAGGGATGCCCTGAAGCTGGGCTCGAGCAGGCCCTGGCCAGAGGTCCTAAAGGAGCTTACTGGGCAGTCCAGTGTGTCTACAAAGGCCTTTGTGACCTACTTCAAGCCACTGCTGAATGGGCTGGTGGCTGAGAACGTTCGGCAGGGGGAAGTCCTGGGCTGGCCAGACTTCACCTGTTCCTTTGAAGGTTGGTTAATCTGACCCTGGGTCCAGCCCTTGTGTAACCCTGGGCCCTGCTCTGCCCTGGGCTATTCCCCTACCCTGACCCCAACCATAACCCTCAGTCTGTCCATGGCCCAGCTTGAGCTGGCACAGCACTGCTGCTGGCTAACCTGTCTATACCAAGCCAGGTAGAGTCTTGACCAAGACCACAGCCTATACCTAGCCCTGGCTCAGTTGCTTCTTGCACACCACCAGCTAGACTGCTGGGCTGGCATCTAAGCAGAGGGTTAGCATCTTGTCTCCAGACTGGGTTCCATGGGGCATGTCACCCTACCCATGCCTATCTTTTTCTTCCTTCTATTCTTTCTCATCCTCCTTCTGGGGCAATTCCCTCACATATGACTTGGGGTTGAGAGAGAAAACCAGTAGCAATCAGATCCCCCCACCCCACAGCCACAGGGAACCTAAAGCCCCCTTCCCAGGTCCATCTGTTCTTTGAGATGTTCCTGTCTTCCACAGAAAGAAGCACAAACCAAGTGGCATTATTGGGTCTGCAGCTGAAGCCTAACCAGGTTACATTTGGGCAATGGATGCTGCTGGCTCTGAGCTTTGTCACACTCCTGGTGGTCCTGATGCTGGCCTACAGGCTGTACTTTCTGGAAAAACAGTCACTAGACCAGGAGGGCATGATGCTCAGCACCCTTCCCTACACCTACTTCCTCGGTGTGGCCATGGAGCCCCGACAGGCTGCCCAAAGACAGTGGATCCTGCTGGGCCTCTGCTTCATCCTGATGCTATGTGTGATCAGCCTAACCATTTGGATCTTCATACATCACCACAGGAAGCCTCCGTGGATGAGAGCTGAATGGTAGAGCAAGGACAAGCCACCAGTAAGACTGGTGAGGCTGAGGGGCAGGAGGGAGGGGGCTGAGCCCAGGATGGTGGGCAATAGGGAGGGGACAATCTGAAAGCAGAGTGCCCAACTGTGATTAGATGCTGCTGAGGCAGATCTGGGTACATGTGGTGTTTTGATTGTGTGTTTGCAAACTCAAATGTGAGGCCATGTGTACAAGTAAACAACTCTGTGTGATTGTATGTGTACCTGGATTCCAGGCCACATCACTCCCCAGGGATTCAAGAACCATGGTTTTAATGACCTAATGGCTATGTCCCTTTGAACAGACCCCCACCCCATAACTTCGAATAGCCTGGTTTGATTTAGGAACCCAGCTATGGGAATTGGCGGGGGGTCTTGGCTGGGTTGGCAGAGCCCAAAGAGTCTCTGCTCTGGCTAGAAAAAGGACCTTGCTTTAGTCCCCTTACAAAATATCCTCCGGTAGAACTGGACATTGCTTTACAAATTGGTGATATCTAGTTCAAGAGCACTGTGGGCCTCACATCTCTCCATTGATCTGGCCCACCCTGTGTTGAGCTGCATAATATACTGTAGTCCTAAACAGCTCTTTGTTGGCCACCTGAGATGCAAGTAGTCTCACAAACTGCCCTGTGGTTCTTCCTACCCTAGCACAAGCCCTCCTGAATGGAGACAGTGGGTAACTGGGCACTAAGCCAGGTGTGATTAATGATTGACTTCTTTAATATTTAAACAAAGCTCATCTCCAGCCACTCTGCTCCAGAGATGGCCTTGTTCAACACACACACCTGCTGCCTGGCCGGTTGCCCTGGGAGCAAGCACGGGGCAAACAGCACATTTCCAGGCCCAGTGGGGGTAGGGGGGGATGGGAAAAAGAGAGCTGTAGGAGAATATCTGAGATATTAATGCTCTAGGAATAAGCCTGGGAAAAGGGGGTAGGTCCCTTCTTCTACCCTTTCCAACCCTTTCTCTCCAGTCTGCTGGCCACAGGGATGTCACCCAATATTTTCAGATTTACTAATTCTAGACTAAGTCTCCAGAGAAGCCCAAGAGTCAGTTTCTGTCAAAGAATAGGGAAAACTTGAGGGGAAGTACAATGTAGCTAGAAACCACAGAGACGGGACACTGGGACTACTGCTGAGTTGATAGAAGGATGGCCAAAAGACAGGACCAGCTCTCCCCAGATTAAGGATCTGAGCTTCAAAGTCACAAGTTCAGGAGACAGAGGTACCAGGCTGAGAGCTCTATGGTTCTTATCTCTGCTCAGATTTCTAGAAGCCTTCCAAGCACTTCCTACTCCATCCTCCAATTCTACAGCAGCTTAATTTGATGTTTCTGCCAGTGCTTTTACCTTTCTGTACTGTAGAGTCCTTATTTGTTCCAATGATTAGCTGTTAGAGACACACATCAGGCGTATGCCCCTGTGTAACAATTCTAGTCAGTGCAGTTCCTGACAATGGGGACTTGGAAAACATTTGAATGAGTAAACGAATGAATGAATGTCCGACTACCCAAGTCTCTCCTCACAGCTTAGCATCCCACACATTGAGCCTGTGAGAAACAGCACCATTTTTCCTCCACAGCCAGCCTGACCCCACCCCAACAGGGGCAGCCAAGACACCTCTGGACTTCCCCAGGAGGCCGAACTGGTGGCCCAGTCATCTCCCAGCTGCAGTGGCCAACGAGGCTCCCATCAGGCATTATGGTTCTGTGTGGTAAATGCACACCCAGCCCAGGACTCCCAGCCTTTCACCAGACTCCAGCAAAAGTCTCTGAAACTCCTTGGTCATCCTCCTCCACCACCCTATCACTGTAAGGTTTATTTTGCCCAAATATCTCCTTCAATGTCTTCAGATTTCTTCCAAAATGTCTAACAGCTTAAGAACTTGGTTGCCCATCAATTAAATCTAGATATCCAAAATGGCATCAGAGTTTATCAATTACCCTGTACCTCCACTACCCAGCTCAGTCCCCTGTGCCCTTGGAGACCCCTATTATCCTCAGGCTTTGCCTAAGGTGCGTGTTCCATTTTGAATGCTTGCCCTGCTGGCTCAAAATTGGTCACTGCACTCTGCAAAACTCCAAGCCCACCAAGATGCTCAGTAAACAGTGGTCTCCTTGTCCTTCTCTGCACAAAGCCTCTTTCAAAAAACCTCACTCCACACATCTTTTTCTTCTCGTATGCTCATTTTCAATCAGTACTCACTTGTCAGTGGTCACATACTAATAGGTGGTTTTAAATCTGCCTTTTCAAGTTATGTCTGTATGCTAAGAGCTCTCAGGCCTCAAAAGAAGGCACCTTATTGCATATTTCATGTACACTTTCATGTGTCTTCTAGCCCATCCTCCCAGGGCTGGGCTCTGGCTGGGTTTGCCATCAGGAACACTGCATGGCTGGAGAATACTTGTCAAGAGCTGACAAAGGGCCTAAGTGTATCGTTGCCAGGGTCAGGTCCAGAGATCAGACTCTGGAGAGAACTTTCAGCAAGAGACCGCCTGTGGCCCCAAACAACTCTTTCTGCCTGTGGTCTCCTAAAGCTCCTTGTATTGGGAGACGAAACTGCCCTTCAGTACCCGAAGGGGGTCCAGGAAAGGAAACTGGCCTTTGGGACAGAAGCTGGAAAAGTGCTGCCCCATCCAAGGCGTGGCACCCATACTTGCCCTCTAGGATTCACGACCCAGTCTCTCTGCCAATCGGGCCTGAGAGAAATTGCTCAGACTCCGCGGATCCCGCCCGCCCCGGAGCGCGCTTCTTTCAGCACTGTGGCGCGGACAGCTCCCGGGCTGGAGCCGAGGGGAGGAGGCGTGGCAAGCTGAGTGCCGGAAAGACAGGGGAGGGTAGGAGAGGCCAGGGAGGGGCGGAGAGGACTGGGGAGGCCTACGCTGGCGGCCGGGCGGGGCACGGAGCCCGGGGGCCCTCCCCCGGGGCGGCGCCCACCAGTCGGACGCCGCTGAGCCCCAGGACAAGCAGAGACTGCAGGGAACCGGGGGGCGCGGGTGCTGGCTCCTCGTTGGGGCCACGGAAAAATGCCGGTCCGTAGGGGCCACGTCGCACCCCAAAACACTTACCTGGACACCATCATCCGCAAGTTCGAGGGCCAGAGTGAGTGTGTGTGTTGGGGTTGGTAGGGGGGGCGATCCGGAATCCTGGGTCGGTAGCAGCAAGGGTCAGACCCCTTTACTAACTTATGTTGGGAGAAATGGGGAGCGGGTGGCATTCTGAATGCAAAACTCTTCGCTCTGAAGCATTCTGAACACCTCTGTACTGTCCTCTCTTCGGGAAAACGGACAGAGTGCAGCTCCTAACCCTCCCCACGGAGCAGTTTTCTTGGCATTCTAGAAAACTGGCTTCCTTTTGTAATCACTGCCCTGCTTCCCCCTCCAGGCTGTCCCCTCTAACTCTAAAGGTTTCTTTGACTCTTTCCTTTTCCCCTGGTGACCCTGGCCAGGTCTGCTTCTCTCCAGGTCTGACCCCCACCTGGTCACATCCCTGCTCTCCCTTCTGGACCTTCTTCACTATTTTCTGGTCTTGAGGCTTTCTCCTACCTGGCCAACCCTTGCTACCCTGCTCTTCCCACAATCCCCAGGACTGACTCCCCCTCCCCTGCTTTACTGGTCACCATCCTTCTTCCTCCTCCATCACCCCCCCCACACACACACACACACGCGCACAAACACGCTCTTTACTCTCAGGAGGAATGACTTTCCTCTTGATCTTGGGTCCTTTTGCCCTCCCCCAATCAGACCCTCATTTGGTCCCAACCCTGCTCCCACATCTAAATTCCCTTTCCTGTTGTCATCAGTGCCTATAATCTTTGCCTCTCTGCTGCCCAGTCCTGGCTGCCAGGGTCTCCCTACCTCTTACCTCCCACCCCAGGTCGTAAGTTTCTGATAGCCAATGCTCAGATGGAGAACTGCGCCATCATTTACTGCAATGATGGCTTCTGTGAACTCTTCGGCTATTCCCGAGTGGAAGTGATGCAGCGACCGTGCACCTGCGACTTCCTCACAGGCCCTAACACCCCGAGTAGTGCTGTGTCTCGCCTGGCGCAGGCCCTGCTGGGGGCTGAAGAGTGCAAGGTGGACATCCTCTACTACCGCAAGGATGGTGAGATACAGTTGGGGTAGGGGTTCTGCAGGGCAGGCTTGGCTGGCCCCTCTCTTATCTCACTGGATAGCCTGAGGAGGACACTTACCTAGGGACTAATGAACCTGGACAAATCCTGCCCCCTCTCTGAGCCTCAATTTCCTTATTGGTAGGGGGAAGCAATGGGTTTTGGATACTCTGCCATCTGTGGTCTTTTTCAGGGGTTTGAGACCCTGGCAACTGGCTCATCTAGCAACTGGTACTGACCTGGGGCAGAGCCTCCTACTCCGTCATCCCTCCCCTTTGTCCTCGGTCTCCTGGCTATCCACTTTGTCACTGTCAGCCCCAGCTGTCAGGCAGCTGGGATGGAAATTAACCTTCCCTCATCTGCGGCTGGTCTGGGGATTAGGGGAGGAGTCACCCTCTCAAGGCCCTGCAGCCAGGGAAGGTGTGGGAGCTCCTGGTTGGCTCATCCAGCCTCAGCTCTTTCAGAAGATTGGTCTGGAGTTGCCCAAACCAGGAAGTTCATCCAGATGGAGTCTGGGTTGTTATGCTATCCAAACTTATTGCAAGTAAAACAGGGCTAGGTCAGAGGGTGAGGACAAAGCTCAGCAGCCTCTGAGCTCATCCTTCTGGGACCACAGCAACTCCAGTGGAACTGGGAGAGAAGTGTTTGTGGGACCTGGAATCAGAGCCTGAAAGGCCCTTGGAAATTACCAGGGTCACAGCCCACAGCTAAGCCAGTTCTGTATCAGAAATACCTGGGGCATACTTTCCAAAACACACTTTCCCTAGAGAGAGGTTGCCTCAGAGGGCACAGGATGAGACTGGGCAAGTGTATTTGGAAAAGTCTCCCAGCAGTTCTGATGTCCTCCTAAGTTTAGGAACCACTGGCTTAGATAAATCCATTTATTTTATGGATATAGAAGGGACTTACCAAAGATCCCACTGCCAGGGTCCAACATAAGAATGGCGCCAAAGTCTCTGGCTCTTTACCTAAGAGACATTTGTTCTGAGTAATTCCAAGAGTAAAGAAAAGACCCAGAGGGCTGGGGATTTAGCTCAGTGATTAGAACGCTTGCCTTGTAAGCACAAGGCCCTGAGTTCAATCCCCAGCACCAAAAAAAGAAAAGAAAAGATCTAACTCCCTCTGTCTTAAGAGACAGGACTTTTGGAAAAGGAAGCCCCGAAGAGAGAAGCCCCTGTGGAAAATAGCATGAGGGCCAGCAGAGCACAAAAATTGCAGATACCTTCAGATTAGGACTGATGGGCGCTGAGACCTCAGGTTCCAGGGGCCTGGTGTGTGCGTGTGTGTGAAACATGAGTGTGAGTGTGAACGTGAGAATGTGTGGATGTGTATGTATGTGTGTGTGTAATTATGGTCTTCTGAGGGGCTTCTTGGGCAGGTCTTGACTATTGCCATGGCTGTCCCTTGCTGCTGCCACCAGAGAAAGTAGCAGATGGGAAGTGCTGTGGCAGAGGCAGCAATTGGGAGACTAGGAAAAATCTGGCTTAGTTTGGCAGTACTCACAGGGTTAATGAAGTCAGAATATTTTTAAAAGCTGTGACCTCACCTCTTCACATCACTGCAGGGAGGAGGTGACAGTCAGGGGAGTGAGAAGGGTCCTGGAGGAACAGCATGGGACAGCAGGAGGTGGGGGGAAGTAGGTCCTTTCTGTTCTCCTCCTTAACCCCAAAGTTCTACCTGTACCCCAGAAGGAGAGAGCTGATCCCAGACTCCTGGGGATGTCAGATCAGGGCTCTTGGAGTCCCATCAGAGCCCCGCAGTTGGCTGGGCAGGGAGCAGAGGTCAAGGCCAGGCCTTAACCTAACCCTGCCAATGTCTTCCAGCTATCAGAAGAGACTCAATTAGAGTTGGAGGGTGGCTCTGAGTGAAAATGAAAACCCACATATCTGGTGCTCTATAAGTTCCAGTCTGCTCCTACCCCACCCTCAGTCCTTCCTTGTCCTGTTGCCCAAGCCTTTGACCATCTGGACATTCCTGGAAATTGGCCTAAAACCCAGAAAATGGAGCTTCCTGGTCTGCATTACACCAAAGGAAGGTTATAGTGCATAACTTATGTTTACAGTATGGTCCACTCTGACCACGTGATCCTTTTAAAAAAATAATCATATTCACATACATCTTACAATCTTGCTGAAGGATAGCCTAATGGTGATTTACTTCCTTCCCAGATCAGTATTTTCTCTCTACTCCACTCCCTGACTCTAGGGAGGTGGGAAAGGGTCCTGAACAGATCTCTAGCTGGTTTATTTATAATCCTCTTTTCCTCTAAAAGGGTAATCCACTGCATAAAGTCGGCTCAGAGGCCAGGGCACTTGGTAAAAATCACCCCCATGAGACCAAGGTCAGAGACCCTCGATAAATCAAGGCTCTTCCTCCACCTGCCTTTGCTAGGAAAAATAACTTAACCGATAAGGAGCAAGGGGGACTGTCACAAGACTAGAGCAAGTCAGAGTCTAGGGCAGGCATGGAGAACACTCAGATCTCCCCTTACCCCTGCTCCACTGGGCACTTGCCAGAGGGCCCAGCCCTGCCTGCCTCTACCAGGTCCTCTACTCTGATGAGCCTACACCAGAGCCCTGTAATCTCCAAGCAGGACTAGAAGATGGCTGAGGCTTCTCAGTACTCAGCCCCACTCAAGGAGTACAGGGCAAGGCTGAGGTCAGGAGCTACTCCTCTCTCCTTGAGTGTTTTCCACAAGCTCACCTGTGAATGCTAGGAGGGCTAAGCTGGAGGCAGTGTGGTGTGGTGTGGTATAGCCACCCTCCCAGTGGCAGCTTCTTGCAGCACCACTGATCCCTGAGGGCTCAGCACAATGCTATGTGGGGTGTGCAGAAAGAAATCAGAGTAAGGCTGTGGAAGTAGCTCAGTGGTTTAGTGCTGGTTTAGCATGGGTAAGGCCCTGGGTTCAACCCTTGGTACTCCCCCGAAAGGGGAAGGATGTGAAGAGGCTAGGGTGAGGGTCAGAGTAGGGAGGGGATTTGGGCAATGAGAAGCTGAATGAGAAGCCCTGGAGGAGCCCCTGGAAGGGAGAAACAGGCAAAGACTGGTTTCTCCTCTGGGGACAGAGAAAGGACACCGGAACACTGCCACTCCTGGGTACAGCCTAGGGCACTCACCCACTACTGCTCACCCAGACAGTTATTTGTGGGCTCTGAGCCGTAGATAAGCAAGGACAGCTACCCTGGGGTATAGGGAGAGAATGTGCTGCACTCTTCCAAATTCTCGTAGCCTCCTGTCTGCATACCCCAGAAGCAGTCAACATGGGAGTGAGATGTGAGGTGCCATGCACTGATCCCCACCACTCTCCAGCCCTTACTACTGTGATGGGCTGGTCTTTGGTCCATTCCCAGTCTGGTTTTCAAACAACAGAATTAGTGGGTGGGGAGACTGGGCCTTGGCAACTCCCAGCAGCACAGAAAACCTGGAGGCCTTTCCATCCATTCTGCCCAGCCCTGCCCCCTGCCTGCTTTCTACCAGGCAACGTCTCCCCAGTACCAGAGAGAAGCAGAACATAGTCTGGCTTTAGAGGCAAGAGCCTTGCCACACCCCAGGCTGATAAGAGTGACTATAGCACTGCAAGCCCAGGAGTGGGTCAAGCCAGGCGGGTGGCCTCTCCTCGGTGTGGATGTCTCCCCTGGGCCCAGGCAGCAGCTGGCAGATGGCTGCCTGGTGCCTGGGAGTCCAGGAATCTGATCCAGGAGATTCCTGCTCCTGGGAGAGAAGAGCAGGGAGGCTCAGCTGTAGCCCAGCCCTGATGGTTATGAGAATGGGCTGGGGAGGTGAGCAATAAATAGGGAATCTAGGGAAGAGTGATTCTAGTGGCCCCCAAAGTAGCAGTACTGCGGCTGGCTGGCCACTGTGCCCTCATATTTACACATACATTCTTTCTTCACTTAATAAACAAACACCTGGGAGACGAGAGACAGACCCAAATCTTCCTGTAGGAATACAGCTCTGCCTTCTGATTAGCGTGGTCACTTGAGGCCCCTGTCCCTGAGGATCCTGACCTTTGGTTCTGACATCTGCCAGTAGTTTGAACTGAGGGACTCCCATGCAGTGCCTGCTCATAGCCTCTGTTCTAGGGTTTGTTCCATTCATCACCAGTGGGATGGTAGTGAGATTTTGTTCCATCCACCAATTAGGAAGGTAGTGAGAGCCTGGAGCAAAGAGAGGCACAAAGAGGCCAACAGCTGTGCTTGGGCTGCCCAAGAGGTGGAGCAAGTAGCATGAATGGCCTGCCCTGCCCCTGTGGGGCATTTTCCTTCTCTCTGACCCCCAGGCCACTGCCCTGCCTGCTCCCTGGTCCCAGCTCTGCCTTGGGACCCTGCCCCAGTATCCTTCTCCCAGACAAAGCACTTCCCTTTGCCAAGCTGTTGTGTGCCAAGAACCCAGGGGTCCTTGCTCCACGTGCCCTCCCAGCCACAGCAAATCAGTTTCTTGGAACCCCAGGCTGTCGCCTGTAGAGCAGAAGTCTATGCCTGTACCCCAAGGACCTCCTGAGGCCTGATGTGCCCACTGGCTCTATGCCCAGCACTTAGCGTGCTCCCAACATCAAGTTCCTTCCAGTGTCAGAGAAGGGGACATTTTTGTGGTATGGTAATATGGGAGCTCAGCCCAGGGCCAACCAGAATGATATGGGGGTCAAGTGCCCCATCTCGCCGCCTCACTTAATCCACCCCCATCTGCTCAGCTTTAATTATGGCAAAAACAAACCCTGAGGCTAAGCCCTGAACCAAGGGCCATGTCTGGACTTGGACCTAATGCTACGTTATCTCCTAATGAGCAGCTTAGTTGCTCTCCCCATCTCTGCCTTGTGGGCGGGGCACTGGCTGGCCAGCCTTACCCACTCTCTGCCCATTAGCTCCAGTCACTGCCTTGGCCTCTTCTCTCCAGTGGATTCCCTTAACTTGACCTTCACTCAGCCTCCTCCCTGGCCACTGGAGAAGACCCTTTCAGTGACAATCCCCTGGCCCCCACCAATGGTGTTTACAGCTTCCAGCTTCAGATGCTTGGTGGACGTTGTGCCTGTGAAGAATGAGGATGGGGCCGTCATCATGTTCATCCTCAACTTTGAGGACCTGGCCCAGCTCTTGGCCAAGAACAGCAGCCGCAGCCTGACCCAGCGCCTGCTGTCCCGCAGCTTTCTGGGCTCTGGTGAGTGAGTGAGGAGGGCTGTGGGCAAGCTGGGGGCACCCACTGGAGCCGGTGCCCTGGCCCTGGCTACTCTGACCCAGGCCCTGGTTTCAGAGGGCTCTCACGGCAGGCCAGGTGCACAGGGGCCTGGCCCAGGCAGGGGCAAGTACAGGACTGTCAGCCAGATCCCACAGTTCACGCTCAACTTCGTGGAGTTCAACCTGGAGAAGCACCGCTCCGGCTCCACCACGGAGATCGAGATCATTGCTCCACACAAGGTGGTAGAACGAACACAGAACGTCACCGAGAAGGTCACCCAGGTGCGTGCCTGCAGGGCAAGGAGGGCAGGGCTGTGCCAGGCCCCTGAGAGTTCCCTGCCAAGCTCTGGGTCTGGGGTTCTCTGGGGCCTTGATTAATAGAGAGATGCGGCTTGTCCAGCCCCCTGCTTGAGTGGATTTTCTACACCTGAAGGCCTCCCCTGAGGCCGTGGCCCTGAGGCCAAGCTCCTGGAGCTAGGAGAAGTTGGGGTCAGCAGGGACTGTAAAAGTGCTACCTCTTGGGCCTGGAGCAGTCAGCGGTAGGAGGAAGTAGGGTGGCATATGCAGGCCACCCCTGGGACCCACCCAAGCACTTCCGGTCCCAGGGAAGGAGAAGTGGAGAGAGCATGTATCAGGGCCATACAGAAAAAGAGGAAGGAGAGACAGCAGGAGGCCCCCAGCCCTGCCCTTGCCCCTTGCCTTTGACTTGACAGCCACCCTCCCCCTCAACACACTCACGCACAGGATCCTCCTGCATGTCAAGAAAAGACAGGGTAGAACTGATACCTCTGTTAACGCTGAGCAGCCTCTTACAGACCTGTCCCCGAAGGTTCACTCACCATGCAGCCCCTCATTGCCCAGTTCAAGGCAAACATCCCTGACTCCACTCTCCTTTCTCAGGGGGCTTGATGGTCTGAACATCTCAGAGGGTAATATAGAGTCTTGCTTGAAGCTTCAGTGACCAGAGTCCTAGTATTGATTCACTACGTGACTTTGGACAAGGGTCACCCCCATCTTCTGGGCCTCAGGGCTCTCTTGTTACAAAAGGCAGTTGGATTAAATGGTCTCTGAAGACCATTTGACATTAAGTAGTGGCAGCCCTGGAGACAGACAAAGCTCTAATCCACAGGGAGGAATAGACCAAGGCTGAGCAAGGGAGTGCAAGCCTTTTCTGGGGCTGTTCCTTTGTGGGGCAGCCCTTTTTCCTCTCTGCTCCTTTCCTTCAGAAGGTCAGTCAGTTCTGGAACCAGGTGTGAGAGAGACCACTCAACCCCTCACTGAGTGCAACGACCCTGGAGAAGGAGAGAGCCCAGGCTGCAGGGCTGGGACTTCTGAGGTCAGGCAGAGTAGGAAAACCCCCAGCTGCTAACACCAAGGCCTTTAAATTGGTACAAATGTGGTGGCCACCACAATGGGCGGCTGCTGGATTGGAGACTTGTCTCTGAAGATGGACAGGCCCAGCTTCGGCTCATGGTGCCTACCCCTATCTAGTTTCTTGCCCTGGCCCTTCTCATCTTCACTATCCACTCAACAGGGGCCCTAACCAGCAGAGGTACCTGACAGAGCTCAGAGTAGAGGACTGGCATAGTCCAGAACAGGAAAGTCATGTTGACTCTACTAGAATTTAAAGTGCCTAAGGCTGTGATCTCACTCCCAGGCTCTTGTATTTCGAAGGCCCAGCAGTTCCAGGTGTTCCTGGGCAGCGTGGGCTTTGCCATAGAATGGCCTTCACGCTGGCTTCAGTGGCAGCACGACACTGAGTGTCAGTGTGGCTCCCCGTCTGGGGTACTGAGGAGCTAAGGGGCTGCCTTCTCTTCTCAACAACTTAGAACCTTCTTCCTTATCCCTGCAGCCTCTCCCTCACTCCCCACACAGGCAGGGCGAGGGAAGTACCTGGCAGAGGCGGTGGACACTGACAGCCCGGGCTGTGGTGGCTCAGCCTGCACTTGGAAACAGAGCCCAAGATACCAGTGCTCATTCAGTGGCCAGTAGCTGACAGTCTATGTGGAATTCATGTTGGAACACAGGGAAGAGCAGGCAGGTCATGACAACAGGCTGGCTGAGCTAATAGCCAAGTGGAGGGTAACTGTGTGGTCTCTATATAGGGTAGGGGGAAAATTAAAAAAAGAGGGTCCTAGTTTATGTGGGGTCAGAGGGGCTTCCTGAGGAAGTAAAGTATGAGCCAAGGCCTAATGGCCTAGCAGAAAGTTACTGCAGAATGAAGATACTGTGGCCCCACTGTAGGGTTTGGACATCAGAGCAGGAACCCTTTGATGGAAACCAGCCCTTTGATGGGACTTCCTTCTTGTGATCCTATCTGCTAACTGATCCTGTCTGAAAGGTCAAAACCTTACATTGCAGATTTTCTTAAACTGGAACCTTCCACCGGACTCCATCTGGTGAGAAGGGGTCAGCGAGGTGGTCAACCTCTCAGGCTGTCTCCCTGGTAGAGTGATGTCTGACACAGGATTAGGAAGCAAGAGGACTGACCATGTAGAACAGCACATACCACCTAATGCAAATAGATGCATCTCATTTCATCATAGCAACCTCACAGTTTTTTGTGCTTTGTTACCCATATTTCAAATGTAGGAAGCGAGGCATCAGAGGTTACAAAACTTGTCCCAAGGCACGCAGATAGCAATTGTCAGATCTGGGATTCAACTTTGGAAGTCTGGCTTCAAAATCCATGTCCTTCCTGATGTCCAGTCGCTTTTCGTTTCTCCTGTTAGGCAGCTGGGCAAAGACTGGGCATGTTGGGCCAAACCCTAGTAACTCTCTGTTGCCCATAGTTTTGGAACCCAGGAGCAAAAGGGTCAAAATGGAAGAAGCTCCACTGAATGTAATGATTTAAACTCCCTTGGCTATGCATAAAGTAGCTGGTACGCAGGGCCTATAAAAGATCCAGATTGGCTATTCCCACCCCAAATTTGGCTCTTTCTATTGGCACCTCTGAGAGTTGGTCCCAAGAAGGCCTTTACTGGTATAAGGTCCCAAAGCCCTCAGAAATAAAGAGGCTATTCTGGGAGTAACCTGTCCCTTCTGGAACTCCCACTACCGGGGGCTTACCAAGCCCACCAGAGAGGATTGATCACTAAGTTATCTCCTCAATCCTGGCTCTTCTCTGGAAGTTTCCCACAGATGACTCACTCTGGGATGGCCTGTTTCTGAGGGAGCTTGTGAGCTTCAAACCTAGGCTCACCGCGGGGCAGAGTTGGACCCTTTGTCCTTTGTTCTACCTCCTCTGTCTGCATGTCCTCCCGACCATCTGTCCCCTTAGGAACTTGCCTCCTCTTGTACCTTTCCTTTGGCCCCTTTGCCCTTCGCAGCCTTTGTCACCCACCCTTTCCCATGGCTCCCTTCCTAGGCCTCTCCCCAAGACCTGTCTCACCGGCAGTGGCCGCCCCCACTGACCACCCGTGGCCCTCACCCCCAGGTCCTGTCCCTGGGTGCAGATGTACTGCCGGAGTACAAGCTGCAGGCGCCACGCATCCACCGTGGAACCATCCTGCACTACAGCCCCTTCAAGGCTGTGTGGGACTGGCTCATCCTGCTGCTGGTCATCTACACGGCTGTTTTCACACCCTACTCAGCTGCCTTCCTGCTCAGTGACCAGGACGAGTCACAGCGGGGGGCCTGTGGCTACACCTGCAGTCCACTCACCATGGTGGACCTCATCGTGGATATCATGTTTGTCGTGGACATTGTCATCAATTTCCGTACTACCTACGTCAATTCCAATGATGAGGTAGTCAGCCACCCTCGCCGCATTGCTGTTCACTACTTCAAGGGCTGGTTCCTCATTGACATGGTAGCCGCTATCCCCTTTGACCTGCTCATCTTCCGCACTGGATCTGATGAGGTGAGCAAACTGCAAACAGACCAGTAGCTATGGTTACCTCCTGCACCCCAACCCTGAGGGCTCCCTGCCTCACAGCCCTGGACGCAGAGAGACCCTGGCACTGGGCATCTTTGCCAAAGCAAGAAGAGGTGGAATGGAGGCCTCAGATATCTGTCATCTTCCAGACATGGAGAAAGACCAACTGACGGGCTGCCCCTCTGCCCAGCTCTCTGAGCAGGCCCGATGAACGGAGCAAGCTACCAGCAGGCCCTTCTCTGCCCCAGAATTCTGCCCCTTCTCGGATGGGCAACTCTACAGTCTTGGCCCTTCATGCACCCAGGAGTTAGAAAGGGGATCCACAGCCTACACCACCAGTGCAGCCATACCCCCTTTATTCCCCCAGCCCCTCCTCTGTGCCCACTCTGCTTCCTGTGGGTAACATGAGAGCATTTTCATGCTCTTCTCATAGCTTCTGGTCCCACTTTACCCTCCTCCCCTATCTCCTCACAGTCGGCTTTCCACTCAAATCCACTCTGCCTTCTGGATTTCAGGCACCCCCCTATCACTCCAGCTTGTGCAGCAGGGATTGTCCAGCAGTGTCCTATGTCACTCCCACCCCCAGCAAATCATCCACAAGTCTTACCCTCTCCACCTCCACAGCCTGCACCTGCACTGAGATCCCTTCTTCCCCACCTCTATCCCTCCACGCAGCAGCAAGCACAGTTTGGCTCACTTACTGGACTCTGTCACTCACCCCTCAGAATCTTCAATGGCTCCCACACCTTCAGAATAAAACTCAAGCTCCCGATGAAACCTGAGGCCCACAGGAGCAGCCCTGCCCAGCCCCCAGCCCTGAGTCTCACTGTTCCACCATCCCCCACTCTGTGCTCCAGGCTCCAGCTCCATGCTCAGTTTCCCACTTGGGCTCTGCCACTTCAAACCTCATGCCTTTCCCATGCCGCCCCGTGTGTCAGGAGTGTCTTTTCCCACTCCCTCTGTCTGCCGGGAGACCTCACCTGATTTCTCAAGACTCACACATGTCTATTTCTTCTTGAAGCCTCTTGACCTGCCTCTGTAGACTCCACCTCCCTTTCCTCCATGCTCCTAGTGGACTTCTCTCCTGCAGCCAGAACACTGTTGTGAGCTCTAGGTTGAGAACACTGTTAAGGTCTCACACTATATCCTACCGCCAAATGCCTGGTCTAGAGCAGGTTTTTCATTAGTGTTTGTTAAATGACTATGTGACTTTATGCACAAATGAACAAATATGATCCTAAACACACCCTTTCCCTGCCCCACAGACCACAACCCTGATTGGGCTACTGAAGACAGCGCGGCTGCTGCGGCTGGTGCGTGTGGCACGGAAGCTGGACCGCTACTCTGAATATGGGGCGGCAGTGCTTTTCCTGCTCATGTGCACCTTTGCGCTCATTGCACACTGGCTGGCCTGCATTTGGTACGCCATTGGCAACGTGGAACGGCCCTACCTGGAGCCCAAGATCGGCTGGCTGGACAGCCTGGGCGCTCAGCTTGGCAAGCACTATAATGGCAGTGACCCAGCCTCAGGCCCCTCAGTGCAGGACAAGTATGTCACAGCCCTCTACTTCACCTTCAGCAGCCTTACCAGCGTGGGCTTCGGCAATGTTTCACCCAACACAAACTCTGAGAAGGTCTTCTCCATCTGCGTCATGCTCATCGGCTGTGAGTATGACCTTGTGCTATGGGCCTTGGGAATTCTGTTTCTTTGATTTTGAAATAGATATAACATGTGGTAACAACGCATGTGGTACTTAACATCTGAACAGCCCTTGTGATAAGCCAGGAACCAAGACTATCATTCGCAGAGTCCAGTGCAAAATGGAAATGTAGAGCCCTTCTTGAAAAATTATTAAGCATTTTGAGATGGCGATAGGAGAACTTTGGCTCGGGGCCCTGTGTGACTGCACAGGCTGAAGCAGACCCTGCCAGCCTCTCCTTTAAGCACTTCACAATGTCCACATTTCCCTCCTTTATGAGCCCAGTTTATGGAGCAGGGACTGAAGGGCCTAACTTGCCAGGAAGCACACAACTAGCAAGTCTCTGAGCCCAGTGCCAGGCCGGGTGGCCAGCTCAGTCCCTGCACCCAGCTTTCTGCCTTCCAAGACACTGGATTTAGGAACTCGAAAGCGGTGTGAAATTTTACACGTAGATTAAATTGTCATGTTCAAAGTATTTAGAGATGTGAAATCCCAGAAAAACAAAAACAAGGGGGAAATGGGTGAAAACAATAGACCAAGATTTTTGCCATTATAATTTCACAACTTGAAGGAGAAAACGAGTATGAACAACAACAAAATCCATTGCCTAGTTCTTTCTTCAAAGGTACTTGGCCACGGGGCCCAGGAAAATGCCAAGAGGCCCAAGGACAAGGGCAAAAAGCCCAAAGGCCACTGTGCCATGTGTCCTAGCACTGTGCTGGGCACTTGTGACTTCGCCCTGGACTGAGGGTACCTCACCAGGGGGCTGCCAAGAAAGGGAGGCCCGGAGTGGTGTGCCCTGGTTACCAGGGCAAGCAGCTCATTCCCCACCCGATCCCCAGCACTCATGTATGCCAGCATCTTCGGCAACGTGTCAGCCATCATCCAGCGCCTGTACTCGGGCACCGCGCGCTATCACACGCAGATGCTGCGCGTCAAGGAGTTCATCCGCTTTCACCAGATTCCCAACCCGCTGCGGCAGCGTCTCGAAGAGTACTTCCAGCACGCCTGGTCCTACACCAACGGCATCGACATGAACGCGGTGAGCCCCGCGGCCCTGCCGCGGGTGACCAGCTCTGGCTACTGCCTCGGGTGGGAATAGGTCCAGGTCCCTGGGATACCGGGGTCCCCGAGCCCCATCCCGGCCGCACCCCTCTGGACTCTCCCCCACCCCCACTCCCCCGCCCCCGCGCAGGTGCTGAAAGGCTTCCCTGAGTGCCTGCAGGCAGACATCTGCCTGCACCTGCACCGCGCGCTGCTGCAGCACTGCCCGGCCTTCCGCGGTGCCAGCAAGGGCTGCCTGCGCGCGCTGGCCGTGAAGTTCAAGACCACGCACGCGCCGCCCGGGGATACGCTGGTGCACCTTGGCGACGTGCTTTCCACGCTCTACTTCATCTCCCGCGGCTCCATAGAGATCCTACGCGACGACGTGGTCGTGGCTATACTAGGTGAGTCAGGTGGGGTGGACCAGGCTGGAAATGCCCCATGTGGGCCACCTTCTTCCTAATGAGGATTGTGGCTCCTTTTGCTGACCAGCGATGTGCCCAGCATGTGTCTCAGAGAGCTCTATACCCAGCTCCCAGAATCCTTAACACAACCCTCTGCTATAGGTCCCATTTTCCTGAAAGGAAAACCGAGTCCCATAGAGGTCATGCTAGTCAATGGCCATGTTTGGGTTCCAAGGTTTTGTGTCTGACTCAGACGCCCAGACAGGTTCCTTCTTATCTTACAGTCTTGGGGAGATTAGGATGACAGACCAAGAGTCTGTCTTAGGTGGAGAGCATGCCCTGAAGGACAGTGCAGCTGCAGAGATAACTGGGCACTTTGGAGAAACAATGTGAACCCTGGGCAGAGAGGCAGACTTGGGTCCCAAGCAGCCTCTGCCACTTACCTGCTGTGGGGCAAGTCACTCTTCCTCTATGGGCGTCACAGTGTCTTCATCTTCCTTGACTTCCTCGTGACTTCGGCTTCACCCTGAGTCTCCAGTGCCAACTTCAGGCTTGTCCCCTTTTTGTCTTCATGGCCCGGCTCACCTCCAGCCCCTGTGGAGAGGTTCCCCCTAGTGCTCCTCTGCTCATTCCTCTCCACCTGGTCTGCCCTCAGCACTAGTCACCAAGCACTAGTGCTCTGCTCTCTTCTCCTTGCTCTGTACCCTCACCCAGGCTGGCTCCTTTCTCCCTCAGCCTTGGCCTTCACCTGTGCCATAAGGACACCCTGAGCTTCGTCCAGCCCCAGTCTCTCCTCAGACTATAGATTATTCCATTCCTTCCTGGGCATACCCACCCTGACATTCCATAAGCAGACCAAAGTCAACACACCCTGATCTGAAACCAGGACTTGCCCTTGAAAGCAGCCCTTTGGCATCTGCATCACCGAACCATCCACCCATTGCCAGGGCTATAACCAACTAGAGGAGTGTGCGTCAGCCTCCTGCCATCTAGTCAGCCGCAGAGCCCTCTGTTCCTCTCCATTTCACACCTGTCTCTGTCCCTGCCTGGGTCTGGCTCTCATCATGTCTTTCTGGACAGGCGCCAGGAGCTCCTTTCCTATGGCCTTGCATATAGTCTACCCCCATGTTCCACCTGCTGCCAGGGACCTGAGACACACATCTGCACATATTCCTCTTCTGCTCAAAATCCCTCAATGCGCCAGGTGCGGTGAGCACACTTATAATCCCAGCACTCAGGAGGCTGAGGCAGGAGGATTGCCTTGTGAGCCAAGGCCAGCCTGGGCTACTTAGTAAGTTCAAAGCCAGCCTTTCTCCTACAGACCCAGTTCAAAGCCAGTGCATGCACAGTTCTACCCAGTCCAGCCACCCTGAGTCCTGCTACCCACCCCCTGACACTTCATGTTCCTGCCATAGAGACTATTTGTTCTCTAAACCTGACATATCTGTCACACCCCAGTACCTTTGCGTGTGCTGCCACTCTCCTTGTAGTGCCCGCCCTGTGCCTGTCTGGCAGATGCAGGCATCCTTCAAGGCTGAGGTCACACACAGGCTCCTCTATGGAAACTTTACTCATTCCCAGTCTGCCTTACAAGTGCTACTCATGTGGGAGGGATAATAATTATTGTTAATAATTAGGAAGCTACTCTAATTTAAATTTCAATTAGAAATATGAAATCCTCTCATTTTGTCCTGAGTAGAACTAGACATTAGATCATAATCTTTCATCTACTGGAAAACCAGCATGTTATCACATTGCCCAAATTTCAAGTTTTAGGTTTCATGTGAGACCCTGGTGAGTCCTTTCTCCTCTAGGCCTCGGGCCCCTCCTCTGTGGGTGACCTTCTATTCCATTCTTTTAGGGAGACATGCCCGACCTTCTACGAGAACCATTAGTACCTTGTGCCCATAGGTCACCAGGCTGAAGGGGGTGGACTTTCTTGGGGGCAGTAGGAGTCAAAGTAATCATGGCCTATGGCACCCCTGGCCCTCGCCTCTCTGTTTTTAGCTCTGATCATGCAGTGTGATCACATGCTACTTCTTCTGCCCAGATTGCCTGTCTCCTATAGACCCAGTCCTCCTTAATTTTCTCTGCATTTCCCTTCCTGTGTAAGACCCACTCCCTGCCCCCAACCTCCCCCAGCAGGAGTGTCTCCTTTTCCCATGGCCCCACAGCTTGGTTTTCCTCTGTTATAAGGCTCTACAGTTCATTCTGTTAATTTGCAGATTGCCCATTTGCTTATTTGACAGCCTCTTCTTCATGTTTGCATCCTGTCTTACTTACTTTCTCATTGCTGGAACAAAATACCCGACACCCACAAGTTAAAGAGGAAAGGTTTATTTTAGCTCAGTCTGTTGAAGTTTCAGTCCACAATCAGCTGGTTCCAAGGCAGGGTGGCATGGCAGAGGAGAAACAATTCATAGTGCATCAGGCAGGAAGCAGTGAGCCTTCTTCTTACCCTTTTTACTCCATCCAGGCTGCAAGCCTATCGGTTGGTGCTACCCACACCCAGAATGGGTCTTCCCTCTTCAGTAAATCCATCAGGTACACCCAAAAGTGTGCTAAACTAATCAGTGGACTAATCCATTATCACACACCCATGAGCCAGTCACTCTCAAAACCCCAACCTGTGAGGGCATGACGCTTTGAGGGGACATCTGGAAAGAAGCTATAACATATCCTACAACCAACACATTGCCCGGCATAGAGAAGGCTCAGTATACTTACAATCTACCCTGAGTATCCACCATATGTTCACCCTGTGACCTCCATTCTTTTGAATCCTTTCATCAACTTAGTCTGGTGCCTCTTGCTTTTGGGGCACTTTCTTGACAACCCAGTGGGTTAGGCAGGGAAAACACGGTTGTACCCATTTTAGAGATGAAGACACTGGGGTTCAGGAAGGGGAAGTGACTTCCCCAGCCAGGGCCACTTCAATTCCTGAGCCCCACAATGGGGAGCAGGAAACAAAGAAATGGAAGACTCTGGATCCTTGAAGGTGCTGGGAGGATCTCCTGTACCCTGTTCCACAGCACTGGCATGTTGAGGAGAGCAGGAAAGGTCAGCCAGGGATCATTTGGTGTCCCTTAGTACTTCTTGTCCCCTGGATAGGAGTGAGGGCAGTGTTAAAGAACATGGATAAGAGAAAGGGGATTTGGGGGCTGGAGATATAGCTCAAGTGTTTGGAGAAAACTTGCCTAGCAAGTGCGAGGCCGAGTTCCAACCCCAGCACACTCCCCCAATAAAAAGTAAAAAAAGAAAGATTTTGATGGAGGAAAGATGATTCTTAGGGTCTTGGAGACAGTGAAAGGACACTGAAGCCCAGGACAGGAGCAGCTCTGAGGGGACCTCTGTGAAGCTCAGAGGACAGACACTAGGCCTTCCCTCCTGCTCCCCCTCCCAGACAGCCTGCACATCCCCAGACCCTGACCCAAGCCCTATGCCTCACCCAGACAGGATCCTTGAGGGGAGGGTCGTGTTCAAGGGACTCTCAGGGAGGCTCCTCATAAGAGAGTCTGAAACCAGACCCTGGAGGAACCACCACCCCTCTGGCTGGCAGGGAAAAACGACATCTTTGGGGAACCTGTTAGCCTTCATGCCCGGCCAGGCAAGTCCAGTGCTGATGTACGGGCCCTGACCTACTGTGACCTGCACAAGATCCAGCGGGCAGACCTGCTAGAAGTGTTGGACATGTACCCTGCCTTTGCGGACAGCTTCTGGAGTAAGCTGGAAGTCACCTTCAACCTGCGGGACGTGAGTCTGAGCCGGTGGGACAGGGTGGGTGGTGGCTCCTCTGCTGCTGTTCCCTCCCACAGTCTCTCCCCTTCTCACCTGATTTGCACAGGAGACATCTAGTAAGGACCCTGCCTCATTAGGCCCAGCCTCTGGGAGCCATCAGGTGGCCCAAGTGCCCGGTGGCTGGACAACAGGACAGGAGGGATATGGCATCATGGCCTGGGTCATCTGCAACCCCAAGATGACTCTCAAGTCTCATGATGCCAGGAGGGTGGTTAGCCAAGGACACTGCTGAGGACACCTCTGGAGTGGATTCGGGTCGTATACCTGGTCTCCTCAGAGGACGCTCCACAGTGGCCCACATTGAAAGACAGAACACTGGGGCTGCTGGGGATTTAGCTCAGTGGTTAGAG
>PVJO010017624.1:0-37854 GCA_004026905.1 Hystrix cristata | reverse complement strand
GTTATTGGTTGATTTCTTGATAATAGCTATTCTTTCTGGAGTGAGATGGTATCTTAGTGTTGTTTTGATCTGCATCTCTTGAATGACCAATGATGTTGAACATTTTTTCATATATTTATTTGCCATTTTTATTTCTTCATCTGAGAAATGTTTATTCATTTCAGATGCCCATTTTTGGATAGGGTCTTTAAATTTGGGGAGTTTGATCTTTTTGAGTTCTTTATATAATTCTGGATGTTAGATCTTTGTCTAAGGGACAGCTGGCAAAAATTTTCTCCCAGATTGTGATTTTTCGCCCTACTCTATTAGTAATTTCTTTTGCCGTGCAAAAGCCTCTTAATAGGATGTGGTCCCAAGCATCAATTCTTTGAATTGTTTCCCATGCAGTCTGAGTTTTATTCATAAATTCTTTTTCCAACCCCTATGTCTTTGAGAGATTATATGCAAGAACTATACCATTTTATATGAGGAACTCGAACATTGAGAATTTTGGTATCCTTCTGGGGCATCCTAGAACCGATCCCCTGCAGATACTAAGGGATGACTCTATGTTTTCAACCTATTTGCCATGTGATGGAAAATGCTTCCAACTTTGAATGTGACCAGGCCAGGAAAGGGCTCTGTAGCTGGTCCAGACTGTAATGCCAGCAACCTGCCACTTGGTCCCTATGAACTGAAAGACTCCTAAAACTCTGAGGTATCAGAAGCATCTATGGTAGAAAAAGTGGCACATGTGGCTTACAGTAAGTCCTAACAGAAAAATCCCACTGCAGATCCTCTGAATCTGGAACAAAGTTGTGCCAATAAACAAATCCTAGGGTGAAATTTGGTCCTGGAAAACAAAGAATTCTTGATCATAGCCATTGATTGATTATGTTGCCAGAATGTCCCTTAAACACATGGGCTACGTCAGAACTTACAAGTCATACATTGGGCAAGAAGTGGTTCATCCCATCTCAGTCATGAACAGGGCCAGAGGACATCAGCAAAGCCTCCTAAACAACAATCTGTGTCAGCCAACACTGTGGCTCAGGGTCCCTCTGTCAGGTCATACATATGTACCCCAAGGTGTCCCTCAGGAGCTGCTGCACAGGAAGAGAAAAGCCAAAGCCTATTCACAGATGGTCAGTGTGCTATGTAAAGGCACCACGAGTGGACAGCGCTGCTCTACAGCTCCACTCAGGACCATCCCTGAGAGACCACAGTGGGTAGAAGTCCTCCCTCTGGGCAGAAGATCATGATAGTCATCCACTTTATGTCAAAGGAAATGACCAGAGATAAGAATATAGAACACATAGGCAGTGGCAAATGGTTGGGATGGTTGGCTTGGGGCTCAGAAGAACAAGACTGGACTATCAGGCGCAAAGGATCTGGGGGAGACACTCATGGGTGCACCTATGGGAGGTAGGAGATGCATAAGGATGTTGGTATTGCATGGATGTTCACACCTGTCAGAGGGCATCCACCAGGACAGGGCATCCAATAGACATGCAGGCAGAATGGCTGTCACTGGTGTCAGGATGGGCTCACAACTGGGATGCCAGGATGAAGACTATGCATGTGACCGACAGTATGGGTTCCACTCACTATGGGCGACCTAGCTTCTGCTACCACAGACATTCATTCTGCCAACAACCTGGGTCAACAGGCAATGTCAAACCTTTAATTCTGAACCACTTCTCAAACAGATCAACCCTCCAGTTGGTGGCAAGCAAAATGACATGGGCCTCTTCCTCCCTGGAAGGGGGTTTGAGTTGCCTCCCTCGTAAGTGACATGTGGTCTGGTAACAATGGCCTCAGTCAGCACCACTGCCAGAGGACTCAGGGAGTATTTGATACTCTTCCCCGAGAGAGCTGCCCCGCCATGGCACACACTCTCACCAACTGCCATCTCTGAGAACTGGATGCAGGGGTGCAAGAGTAGAATTATTTTTGTAGTCTTTTAATGTGCTCTTTTATTGCTTACCTGGAATGACATTAATCACGGCAAGGTTTAAATGACTTTAAATTCAATTTTCTTTCCCCTTGAATGCCAGCCACATAGCCTTGTTTACAAGGAACACTAAATAAAAGTGGAGGAAGAGAAAAAAAGGCTCAATCAATTTGCCTTCTTGCTAATTGGGGATTTATTACTGGCTTGTTTGCTCACAATGGTGGGGAGCAGGTCCAGCCCTCTGTGTTCGGGTCCTGGGCTGCAAATTGGAGAATAGGTGGGATGGGTGGCAACTACGTGGCCGTCTCATCAGGAAGTGGAGGGAGGAAGACAAAATGATGTTTTATGTATGTATTATTTTCTCTGAAATAAGAGAAGAGCTTTGTGGAGAGTAGCAGTCTTACCCTTCAGTAGTACAAGTTTTGGCAGAAGCTGAGGGAGGGCAGAGGGCTGCTCTCCCGTTGTGTTTTTGGAGCAAGGTCCCATGGACTGTGCCCAGTCCCTTGCTTGTTCATGCGCACATCATCCAGTGAACTCTCAGGAAGCCCCTACCAGGAGTGAGCTCTCTTCCAGGCCTGATGGGAGCTGAGGGTCCAGGAGAGACCCAGGCTGTGAGCAGGTGTAACAGTGGAGGGCAAGTCAGTCATCCGGGGCTCCCAGAGCAGTTCAGGTGCCCAGTTTCGAAGGGAGAATAGAAGTTCAAAGAGTTAAGAATTGGCCAGGATCTTCTAGAAGAAAGTCTCTGTGCCACTTTCTGGGAAAGTGAATGGCTCACAAGATCAAAATATGAATGAGAGACCCTGCTGCCCAATAGTGTGCCTGTCCCTCTTGTGTAGCCTTTAGTCTCCATGGAGACAGGCTTAGTAACAAAAAAATTTGATTGGTTAAAGAGAAAAGCCCCAGTCAGAGGTTAGTTGGTGGTTCCTGATCAGTAAAGTCTCTCGTTAGTTGGCCGTTTTTGACTGGGTGCACTTAAGATTCCTTTGGCTTCCCAGCTCCATCCTTTGCAGAGTGAGTCCTGGGAAGGGCATTCTGTCCTTGCAGGGACATATCTCGGGAGAAGAGACCATTTCTGGGAGCCCACAGCAGGTTGGGGATGGATGTCCTGCCCAGTGAGGGGGTCTGGACTGAGCTCCAGCGCCGTCCTTCACAGAAGCAGATATCTGGGTACGAATCCAACTTTTACCATTTATGAGCTATGTGATTACAGGAGAATGTTTACCTTCTCTGAGCCTGAAGGCAGCCATCTGTAAAATACCCTTCAGAGAGCCTTTGGAACACAAGTCTTCTCCTTCCATCCCTGGCCATTGCCTATTCATCTCAGCAGCCTGAAGTGCAAGGTCCCAGAGACCCGACTGTTAGAAGAGCAGGGCTGGGGAGGTACACCGAGGACAGTGGGCAGCAAAGCCCAGCAGTTGGCACCAGCACTTCGGCAATGGCTTGGCGGGTGGGTAAGTGGCACGTGGGGAGGGTAAAAGGCACCTACACTTGACAGGAGGAACAAATAGCGAAGACCTAGAGGGAGGGTGTGCCTGGATTTGGGGACAAAGTTCTGCATTTGGGTGAGAAACATGAGGCTAGAGAGGGACCTGGCTTGCAAGTTTGGGGTCCACACTGTCTAAAAAAGAAGCAGTCTAAGAAAAGGTGCACCCATTAGAGCTGCATTTTAGTAAGATCCAGCGCTGGAGAGAGACAGGCAGGTAAGTGGAACAGTGGGACCCAGAGGAACGTTGGGCATCTGGTGCCTGGTGGAACCAAGGTCAGCTCCCCCGCCTGTGGCCTCCCTATCCACACCTGAAGGAATAGCTACACTCTCTTCCCAGGCACCATTCTTCCTGCCAGCTGCTTTTCCAACAAGCAGAACATGGGAGGTTTGATTCATTTTTTTTGATAACAGAAAGCAAAGACAAGGCAGGATTTAAGGCAGAAATCAAAAGCTATGCTGTCTACCCTTACAGGAGAGCTGGTGGGCTTGAAGGATTTACCAAATCTAAGCAAATCTTGATTCTAAAACTCCAAGTCTGCTCCTCCACCAATATCTGCACACCAGTAAATGGCCCTCACACTAGTCAAAATCTTAGAAGACATGGCTGGTTTGAAACATAATCCAAATCCCTCTCTGTTCACTGCCTCCAGCCCTCACTGCAGCTCAATCTCTCAACTTTCTTCTCTCGTCGCCACACTTGGCCTCAGCAGGAAGCCCTGATGTTTAAGGACTTCTGAGATCTTTTCACTTTCTGGTGGTTACATCTCATTTTCTGTCACTACCTATCCACAACCAGCCCCCCCTTAACACACACAAACACACAGACACACACGATTATTCATGCATGATGTCCCAACAGACTAACGTCTGTTCTCCACGGAATCCAATCTTTCTTGTGCTTCTGTTCAAGTGCAGTTACTGTCCTCGCTCCCCAGTAACTCTTTGCCCCACCCCGCCCACCTGATAAACTTTTATATATTCTCTGAACCCTGCTCTGCTGCAGCTGTAATTTCTTCTTTGACTTCTTCTCTGACAACTGAGCCCTCTTGAGGCACATTTATAGTGCACCTTTACTACTCATCTAGGCTATGAGCTCCCTGAAATCAGAAGCAGGCTGTGGCCTCTTGACATACCCCAGGCTCGGATCTGGGCAGACGACCACCAAGTATTTGTTGAATTGGAACAAACTAGTCAGGACCAGCTGTAGCCCAGGCACACTCACCACAGACTGACACAACTCTAGGAGAGGAAAAAACGTGGGGACGGGAGCTTGCCAAATTCCCACTGCATCCAAATAGCAGATTCCAGCTAAGAACCCAGAGGAGGGTTCCTCGTCCAGGCTGCTTCTAGAATCCCACGCATCACAGAGACCTGGGGATGTTGGACAGGTCTCACAGGCCAGAAATACACTCTGGGCCCAAGTATGTGCATATCAGTCATGAGAAATGATTTATCATTTAAGCGACTATTTGAGAATAAGGAGCACCTCCCCTGAGGAGTCTTGAGAGAAAGGTTGACTTGCTGAGTGGTGTAAATCTTCCATTTCCAATCTGTCTCTATGTTTTTCAGAGGGTTGCAAATATTAAGTGGTATTTGTATCCTTGGTTTCTTTGGTCCTTTAAGAGTTGGAATGTTTGGGGCAGGAGTAAGAAGTGTGCACTTGGAAGATTGCCTCTACTTCTCCTGGAGCTCTCAAGTCCTATACAGTTAATTAAAAGGAAAGGCATCATCTCTATCACAACGTGGCACAGTCCCATCTCCACAATCCATCTTCCTAATTAGCAAGGACAGAAGGGATGTGCCTACTTTCAATTTGCAAGTTTTAAAGCTAGCGAAATTCACAGGAGACGGACATGGCTGAATGCTGCATGAAAGTCTATTAGAAGATTGTGAATTCTGAAATATGATCTTGGGGTTATTCAGTTCCCAGGCCCTATACTACTTCAACTGATAAGTAATAATAAAACAACAATAATAATTATGGCAACAACAGAGCAAATAGTATTTTTAGTGCCTACCAAGGGCTTTGTCAGTATTTCCAAAGTATGTTTCAAGGACATCAGCCTTTCCGGATGCTCTTTGACCAATACTTGTGATGACCAGGCACACATGGCATGTGTCGGGTATCTGTAGCCTCCTCTTAGAGACTGACAGTATCTCGTGGGCTCAGACAAGCTCTGAGAAGTTATATAGTTTTTAAGAAATTAACTTTAAGATCATTTGAAAATGGAATTCACCTGCGGAATATTAGTATTTGTTCCATTCAATGCAAGCTTTAATTATAAAAACACCCAAGGAGGTAGCTACCAAATTACAGATTAGAAAAAAGAGGCCTGCTGTCATTGGGCTACCAGTGATGCAAACCATTTAGAGCTTTCAGGGGTAACGCACAGCCAGCTGCAGCATGCATGTCGTAGGTTAAACTCTATGAGTACATCCATAGAAACGGAATCCACACCCCACCACTACGTGCTCACAGCATGGCCTGGTTTGTGCCTGCACAGACAGTCCAAGTTCATTCCTTCCCTCACTGTCTAGACACCGATTACCAGGCCAGCTCAGCCAGTGATACCAGAAGGGCCTGAGAAGAAGGTCACACAACAAAATAAACATTTCCTGTGCTTCCCTGAGCACCTAACACTGCCTGGCTCAGAGACACAAAGATGTAAAGCTCTCAGTCTGTTCTTCAAGTGTTCAGCTAAGAGGAGAAAGAAGTGAAAGACCAGTTTGTTACAAAAAGCTTTGGAGCCCCACAACCTTGAATTTTATTAAATGCTACCTGTGGGCTAAGCCGTGTTCTGGGCACCACTATTCCCTAACAGTGCAACTTTGGCCAAGTCTCTTAACTTCTCTGAGGCCCTTCTTATATGACAGTTATCACCCACTACACGGAATTTAATAGGAACTAGACATCATGGAAGGATGGCACAGGAAGATTCAGCTGACACGTCCTATTCCCCAGTGCGTTTTAGGGCCAGATCCAGCAACTATCACCAGCTGTGCCCCTTCATTTGTCACCCAGAAAGCTGCTGGAGAGTTTGCAGCAACCACAGATAAAGAGCCGTGGAACTTGAAGGCTCCATTTCCTGTCTTCTTTATGATCCTAGGATCCCAAATCTTCTGTGCCTAGTCCAGCACTTGGCTTTTAATAGTCCCATAACAAATCCCAGGTGAATGAATGAATGAATGAATGAGTGACACATTATTCCAAAGCTCCTACTTGAGATTATTTCCTTAAAAAGCAACAAGAAATACCAGTGATTTATGCCAGACCAGATAGGCGGAATGGGTTAGTTCTCTGGGAAACATTTGGAAATACATTTGATCTTTTAGATTTGTAGGGTAGTTAGAAAATTATTGGCAATTTCTAGGCAAAGAATAAGGTTTTGAAAAAGCATAGAGGGGTCTTAAAAATGTATAGGTCTGTGTATCTGGAGATAAGGATTTTGGAAGGGGTAGGATAGAGCCGACATGTACAGTATGAGTTTTTGTAAATGCATAAAAGTCCATGAAGACGTTCCCCTACCTGACCAAAATTGTAAATCAGAAACGAGACTCCATACCTGGAGTAAATTCAGAAATCAACACTACTATGAAAAACTAAAAGATTCAGGAGTTACTCTTCTCATCATATCATTACTCAGGTCAACGATCAATTCCTGCCAACCTCAGTGGATCCTTCCTGATTATGGTGGACTATTTAAATGGGTGTTATTTCTGAAAACAACTGCTGTACTAGAAGGGATATTTTTTACTGGATCGAATAGATTCTGGCATTTGTTTTGAGGTTATTGATCTTAGAGATGTATTTTGCCACTAGTGAAGATGAAAAGCAGATGCCTTCACATAAGGGGGACTGAAGTAAAAATTCACTCTCTTTCCTATGATCATTCTGATTCTCCTGATCTCTATCAGTGTATAGTTCATGAGGAGGAGACTGTGCTGATATTTTACAGATGGTCACACAATTCCACTTGATTGATGACATTGTTCCAGTTGTACCAGGATAGTAGTGAGTAGCAAGTAATCCTGTGCTCCATTTGACAGATGTGACAGGCAGTACACTCCAAGGAGATTTGAGTGGTTACTCATTAATAAGTCAGAAGTGAGGGACAAGCTAAAATAGCTCCTTGAAGGGAAAGGACAAGTTGTTGCATGCACCAAGGAAAGGGCAAGGCCATTGGAGAGTCTCTAGATAATGGACCTTGTATAAAATACACCCCAAATTTCTGTTCCAACTGGTTAATTAGGTGTTTGGGGATGTCACCATGTTAGAATAAGACCCAGAGTAGAAGAAGGTCTCTAGCAAGTCCAGAATGCTTAGGCTCTATAGCCAGGAGATTTGACTTTGCTAGAAATCTAAAGTGGTTAAGGATGCTGTGTGGAGCACCTGTCAAGCCCCAATAAGAGTTATGGTACTGACCTCAATTATTCTGGAGCAGCGTGTGGTTTTACAACTTCAAAATGTTTGAAAAGCCATGATTCTCGTGCTGTTGGGCCCTAGTAGAGGCCCAATATTTGAATATCTGTCGATCTTTGTGTACATCTAATCTTTTATATACCTATCTATCTGAAGTAGCTATACTCATGTCAGAAACATGAACTTTAAATCAATAATATTATTGGAAATATTATTAACTATCAAGGGATAATTAGGGGTGGGGATTTAGCTCAAGGGGTAGAGCAGTTGCCCAGCAAGTGCAAGGCCCTGAGTTCAATCCCCAGCACCCCTCCAAAAAAACAAAGGGGATAGTTAAAATTATAAAGGGGTTAATATGACAGATATATATTATAACCATAATCTGCATGCACACAGTACTTTAGTTTGAAAATACATAAAAGCGAAAATTGACAGACTGAAAAGAAATATCTAAAGCCATGCAATTGTAGTTGGGTATTTTAATATAGCTCTCTCATTAGTTGACAAGCCAAACAAAGTTTGGTAATTACAGAGATATAAACAGTAGAATTAATGTTACCTAGTTGAAATGAATAAAACACTGTGCCAAACAATGTAAAAATTTACTTTTTTCCAAGTGCAGATGAGTCACTTAGCACGTATGGCCAAATGGTGAACCACACATTTCAAAATGTTGACCACGAATATTTAGAATAGGCTTAATAGTATTCATGGAATTATACTAGAAGTAAGCAACAAAAATAATTAGAAAAACTCAACATGAAAAGTAAATATGATCAGATAATGATATGAAATTTTTAAAAATAATTTTACTAAATAACAAAAAATATGATACATCAAAACATGTGAGAAGCAGCTAAAACATTTGAAGAAAACCAACTGCATATATCATAAATAAACCATATACTATAAATAAATTATATATTACAAATAAACCATAGTTTATAAATAAACCAATGCATATATTAGAAAGGGGGCTGAACGTCAATGATTCAAATTTCTATCTAGAAAAGAAAAGCAAATAAAATGTATGAAAAGTTGAGTGAGATATTAAACAAATTAAAAAAGAAAGAGTAACAAATATAACAAATATAACAAATATATTAATTATTTTATATAACAAATTATTATATTAATTATTAATAACAATTATATTATTTATTTTATAAATAACAATTATATTAATTATTTTATATAACAAATATAAAATAATTAAACTCAGTAAAGTCATGATAGTACAATGAAAATATTAATACAATTTAAAAACTAGAAATACAGTACTAATCAAAGCCTCCCATTCTAAATAAGATACAAACTTTACCTTCACCAACACAATCACAGTAAATCGCTAGGATAGCAAATGTAAAAATCATGTTTTTAAAAAAGTCATTGAGGAGCTATGGGTAAAAGGGAATCTAAAAACTCTAAGCTATACAGTGAGGAACCCTTCCTTTGGTGAGCAAGTGGCAAAGGATGCTTTCATCCGTGGAATCAGTTTCTTGGGTAGGGGTAGTGTGGGAAGGGATAGAACCTGTCAGAGGACATTTTAAAAAATTAAACAACTAGATCTTTACAGACCAGAGAGCTGACATGTCTGATTCGAATCTGGAAGCCACCCAAATACAAATATAACTCTCTTACATGAGTATTTTGCTGAGAAAGGGAAGGCATCAGAAAAAAATCAAACCAAACCAAAACAGACAGAAAGATATTTCCCACACTCAGACCTTGAACTTGTAAGTTCATAACGTGATAGTTCAAATTACTGATCTTGACGTCTTACTATCCTTTAGCATTGTCATAGTCCTAACCATAAAAGTTAAAACTCCACAGGTTATGAGCTGCAAAATATATGAAAACATGTAAGAATATTACTAAGATCTTAAGCAGTTTAATGTAGATATACACAATGATCACATTCATCATAGTTAACTTGTACCTGTACATGGTATATATTGGTCCCCCCACTTCCCCATCTCTCCCTGCCACTCCCCTCCTCTCATTTACAATAGCTTTATTTACATTTTTACATTTTTTCTTTTCTTTTCCTTTTTCCCCTTCCTTCTTTTCCCCCCTCTCCCTCTCTAGTTCTCTTCTCATTTTGATACTATCTTTCTTTTCCACAATATCTATTACATCTTTTTGTCCGTATTTACACGTACGGTTTCTCCTATCATAGAAACAATTCCATATGTACGCGTGCATGTCTGATTTATTTCACTGTGCTCCTTTCATTTACTACTCTGCGTTCTATGCTGGCAGAGCACCTGGACACTTGGCAGTAAATGTAGAATCTCTGTGAAGAAAAGAATTAAGAATTCAATGGAGAAGAAGGATATCTTTGGGGCTGGCAACAACAATTTACCAGACAATTGCACTGCAGCCTGCCAGGCCCTGCTAGCTGTCAGTTTTCTCATCTGTAATATGGCCAGAGGTTGAAAACCGTGATGTCTGAGTTGCCAAGAGCTTGTGATGACACCAAAAGAGTCCAGACGGTCTGGAAATGTTCCTTGTGAGTTCTCTGAGTGCTAGCTCTAACCAGCAGTGCAGAAGTCCCTCCTGCCAGGTGTGCCAGGGATCCTCAGAGCTGCCCGAGAGAGCCCAGACACACAGCCAGACTGGCAGGGAGCAGGTGCTCCTTGTTAAAGCACCAGCGAGCCCTGTGAGCAAAGGCGCAGCCACATGACACTTTATCAATGGAGGCTGCTACTTATATGGAAGCAATGAATACTTTATTAATTGATTGATTCACTCATAATTTCCCTCTTTTGCCATTTTGTCCAGTTAGCTTTTGCTTTTTCATACAATATGCAGTAATAATGCCTATTTCAATGGCTCATAGTAAAGATCACTGGAAAGGTCTAAGAGGCCTTACCTCTAGTTCCAGAAAGTGCCTAGCAGAACTGGTGTTACTAGAGGTCTATTCTAGTGGTCCTCTAATCGTGGGCCTCTCAAGTCTTTGTTCTCAGCTGTCATTGACCAAACTGAGTTTTCCTAAGACTTCATCTTACTTGTTGGATTTTCCTATCAGAACAACAAGGAATGCTGGTCTGCCCCCATCTAAGGTGAGAGATGGTCCCATTTGCCCAAGACTGAGGCAGCCTCAGGGGATGAGACTTCCTCTTCTTAAACAGGAGCAGTCCCAGGCAACCTGGAACAAGTTGGTCAGCCATTCCACCCTCAAATGAGCTAGAGGAGACCCAGTAACGCAATGGAGAAACCATCTGCGGTCTTGTCCACCCATGGAGAATATGACTCACGCTTCCTGATTGACAGTTTAGACCTCTCTTCACCCATCAAACAGAACAGAGTGGCGGGGAGGGGTAGAGGTTGAGGTCAATGACTAGCTTCCAACCAGATTTAGCTACCTAGAGCCCATTTCTTGGATTTAACTTTCTTCTACTTTATGTCCTTATCTAGATTAGGGGTTTTTTTAAGTCTATATTCATGATAGGTTGATTTGAGTTTTTTCTTGCATGCTCCTTACACGGTTTGGGTACGGAAGTTATATTTGCCTCAAAAATTGGTAGGGGAATAAGTATGAAAGCATTTGTGTCTTAGTCACTTTCTCACTGCTGGGACACAATACCTGACACTCACGATTTAAGGGAGGAGAGGAGGTTTATTTTGGTTCATGTTTTCAGTCTCTGGTTGGCCATCTCTAAGGGAGGAAAGACATGGTAAAAGGGCCTAGACAGACAAAAGCTGCTCACCTCATGCAGGCCAGAAGCATAGAGAGAAGGGAGGAGCCAGGGAGGGAGATAAACCCTTCTAGGTAAGGCCCCCAGTGACCCACTTCTGACCAGAACCCACCTCCTAATAGCAAGTCCGCTATAGTGCCTGTATGATTCAGTCACTTTCCAGTAGCCCCACCTATGAGCACATGAGGCCTCTGGGCGACGTCCTTGGTTTAAATCATACTATACATTAACTTGGATTACAATTATATCCCTTTATCTGCAGTTTTACTTTTCCCAGTTTCAACTAACTGTGATCAACTATGGTCAAAAAATATAAAAGGGAAAATTATATAAACAAATAATTAAGTCGTGCATGATTTGAGTAGCATGGTGAAATGTTATGCTGGTCTACTCACTGCACCCTGGATGCAAACCATCCTTCATCCAGCGTGTGTACCCTGGATGTGCTACCACCATTATTCAATTAGTACTCATCTAGGTTATCAGATTGACTCACTGTGGGATCCCAGTACTTGTGTTCAAGTAGCCCTTGTTTTACTTAGTCATGGTCCCATGTTGGCAATTCAGATATTCTGAAAGAGAAGCTTTGTAGTGCTTCTTTTAAGTGAAAGGGTGAAACTTCTTGATTTAAGGAAAGAAAAGAATCAAATGCTGAAGTTGATAAGATCTGTATCAAGTTATCGTTACTGATCTCTTATTGTGCCTAATTTATAAATGAATGAGGGCCTATATAGTTTTTATTTCCTCAGTGTTTGGAAGATCCCAAACTGTGACAAAATTCAATGCTTATTTTTCTAAGAAATATTTTATTTTGCTTATTTTTAAATTTATTGACATGTTGTATTAATATTTTCCTGTTACTAATGTTTTCACATTTGTTGTTATATTTCTTTTTAATTCCTAATGTTTATAATTACCCTCTATCATTTTTCATTGACCAAATTTATCACAGTCAATATCCCTTCTGTATTTGTTCCCTAAGTCATTGTTTGCTAGCCTTATATTTACATTTTTTATATATTGGAGGGGCAGGAAAGAATTGGCATGTTATCCTTTTTTCAGACTTTCTAATGCTTAATTCATGGATTGTAAACCTATCTTTTTTTTCCCAATGTAAAACATCATAGCCTGGTAGATTATATTCATATTATCAGCAATTTACAAAATACTGACAATTCTCTTTTACAGTTTCTTCTTTGAACCTTGAGTGATTTAGAACTTGATGTGATTTCAATCTTTTTAGATATGAAGGATGTCAGCTGTTTGCCCCTTCAGGTCTTTGCTCCATCCAGCTTCCACCAGTTTTCTACTTGGTAAACTAATAGGAGGGAACCACAGCCACTGGCTACCTCAGGAAGGAGTGAAACCAGATATGCATTCCCCAGTTTCCCTTTCCATTCCTCTGCTCTGCTTGGAGCACATATCATACCCCAAGCTCACAGTATTTACACTTTTTTTTTTTAACTACTGCATTCTGTCTTCAGCTGAAAAGGTAAATTCCACAATAGAAAAATCTCCTAGCATGAAGCATAGAGCCTGCTGTGTGGCTCAACGGACCCGTGGTGCCTGGCACGTAGGGAGGGGGGGAAGATGTGAGGGAGCCCATCAACTCCTTCTGGTACACCGGAAGAAACTGAGGCCAGACAGGCAAGGATTCATATCCTAAGCCCTGGGTTCCTTCTGGCATAGCATGAGGTCATCCAAAGGGAGATGAGAAGAAGCAAGAGGGAAGACTATGCCTGGACAGGTGTGGAGGAAGAGGCTTGGGAATTTTCTGAGCGAGAGAAGAAGTATCCACAAACCTGAACTGCTGCTTTATGCTCTTTTACTGAGTTCTACAAAGACCTTCTGATCTCTGTGCCTCTCATACCAAACCTGCAAAGCTGGTGAGTTAATTAAATGAGGACACAATGTCCAAATGGTGTGGGAAGGTGTTCATTTTCACTGCCAGACCTCAGATTTCTTTACAATGGAGATTTTGAAAATAGAATAAATGATTTCCTAGGAAGCTAAGGAAAAGCTATTTTCCTGAGGTCAGATCTAAGTAGGGAATATCTGCCAGGGACAGATGCCCAAATCATGATCTCCAAGCACCCAGGGTTCTAGACTCTGGTCATCTTGAAGGCTGGCATGGCAAATTCTATTTCATCCTCCTGTTCCAGTAATCCTTCAGGGACCATAACCAAACTGGGAGAATGGAACATAGTGACACTTTGGAGAAACCACTGTGGGCTGTAGGAAGGAGGGAGCCCATCACAAGTACTGAAAAGTTTGATTGACTAAACTTTTACAAATATATTTCCAAGGAGAATTTTTCTCATAAGTAGTTTTTTAAAACTCACAATTTGTTTGAAAGTACTTTTAAAGCATTTAACACTGGGTCAGAATTATGACCAAATCCCACCTCCTTTATGCCTGTCCTTCTCGGTCTGGCTTCTGACAGGTGCATTTCATCCCTGTGGGCACCTTCTCTGCAACAGGCGCCTGTGCCTGCTTCACATACTAATGCTCAGAAATGAAAGTTCCCCTAAACCCCAGGCCTGGGGGGCACCTTACATTTTGCAAAGCCCTTTCATGAGTTTGTTGCTCATCATTTCTTCATAGGAGAACAACCACTGAGGGTCATGGAAATTGAGTTAATCTGCTCAACATACATCCAACTACTCACATGAGGCCTCGGAATTAGATCGTCAGCTGTCTTGTGTGTTCCCCTGGGGACTGTGCACTTATCCTTCTACATGTCTATAAACGTCTTCAATGTCTCATTCATCTCCCTGTTTACCGCATTGATCTTGGTGGATGGCACGATAAGAGCCATTTATTTAAAATGTCTCCATGCTGGTTTGAACAAATGAATAGAAATGCCCCCTAACAGGAGAGCCTGAAAAACCTCCTCTCGACTCTGCTGTGTGACTTTGGACAACCCACTTTCTCTTTCTGATCCCTGTTTAGCTACTTGTAATATGACTTCTTTAAATGCTGTAATTTCTCATTTCCTTTTCCATGCCAAAATTCTCTGCAGCATGGCAAATGGAAAGTGGGTTATCGTCCCACTTCACTAAACCAGATCAGAGACACACAGAAAGAAAGGACAGAAAACCTAATGTGAGAACCCCAGGGTGCCTGAACAGCCGGCTGGCTGCATAATTCGTGGGGCCTGTTTTTAATACTTTTAAAGAATTTTACAATGGTGACAGCACTAACTTAAGAACAAGTCCTCCTAAGTGACGGCACAGGTTGTACGTGTGTAAAGCTGACCCTGCAATCAACAACCACAGTTTAAATGTGCAACTCCTATGAGGCCCCCTGGCAGAAAGATTTCCCCTCTAGGGGCCAGGGCTTCTAAACACACGGCACCCAGATTTTTAGGAACAGTGGTGATTGTAAGTAGTAGCATCTTCTTGCTCTGTCGGTTCTGTGTTGGGTTACAAAGCCATATAATTATAACTGACTTAGGTCAATAGGTTTCAACCCTCAGGAGATATTTGGCAACGTCAGCAGACATATTGGGTTGTCACCCTGTGAGAGAGGATAGGTGGGTAGAGACCATCCTATAATGTACAAAACAGGCCCTTATCAGAAAACTGGCCCCAAATGCATATAATACCAAGGATGGTAAAGTTTGATTTGGGGTACATACTTCCTTTAAAATGTACCTAATGCAGCAGCCCCAGTCATCACTGGCACAGCTTTCACCATACGGACAACATGTATCTCATCACTGCCTTAGTACATATGCTTCTTCATGCTCAACCAGTCCAGAGAGACTGATGTTCTAACATGTAATCAGTAGAGTCATATTCTGTGGGATGTCAAATGGGCTAGATGCCTTAAGACTAGATGATGACAGGGAATCTAAGATTGCCATCACTTTTGGCAGGAAGATAAGTATATGTGGCTATCTGTCATATGTGAATGCAAACTTTTATGGTCCTGCTTTTTGGTTAAGATTTAAAAAAAAAATGACCATGTCCACCATATTAATGGCTTCCTCAAGGATACCTATGAAACTTATTCAGTTGTTTAGTTCAATAGAGAGATGGATGGAACCTGAGTTATTTGTAAATGGGAAGGAGGAATGGACAATCCACACATGTATACACTCACACCTAAAACTAAGAGCGAGGGCTTACACCAGTAATGGTGACAATGGCAGAAAACAGTATTCCATGAACCTGGGATGCTGTTGCCTCATCTTTCCCACTGGAGGTCCCCGTGCCTGCATGCACAAGGAAAGGTTAGAAATGTAGAGCAGATCTAGAAGAAAGGATGGCGGTTGGTGAACTTCACATCTGGCACATCCAGGTGCAGATACCCAACAGGTAGAAGCAGAGATAGTGAAGTACAAGGCAGCAGGAGACAGAGCCATCTCCCCGGGAGGAGGGAAGCCCCGAGGGCAGATGAGGTCCTCAGGGCAGCTGCACAGAATGAATGAGTGTAGTGAGTCCAGGAGAGAGCCCTGGAGAGCCCCAATTTTTACAGGAAGAAAGACAATATCAAGCCCATTCAAGAAACAGAAATATGCCTGACAATGTAAGGCTAATCATAAGATTGTGACATGAAGGCAGCTAGGACAGAAGAGAATATCAAAAGCCTGAGTGAACAGCAGCTTCAAAGGGGTAGCAGGACACTGTAAGATAAAGGCTAAAAGCTCTTTTAAAACATGGCTCATGAGGTTTCCTCTCATCATAAGATAAGGTACTGCATTTCAGTAGATGGATTTGGGGGAGAGTGGAGCCCAGAAAGGGCAGAAAAAGCAAATCAGGAAACCTCTACCACCTATCCCTGCTCCACCACTGACCACGTCCATGACCACGAATATCTGCACCTGCGTGCCTCAGTTTACTATGGTTGGAGTAGGGTACTCACATATGACTTGCACGGTTTTGTAATGCTCAAGTGACAAGAAAAACGGAAGGGGTTCTTTAAACCATTCCTTAGTTCTTTTAATAAACTGACTGAGGTTGGTGTGGGAGATTTGAACAACAAATCATTGAGGGCTGGCATAAACTGTGGGCTTTTTCTTTTCTTTTTTTGTCTTGGCAGTACTGGGGATTGATCCTAGGCCCTCGCTTATGCTAAGAAAATTCTCTACTCCTGAACCGCATTCCCAGCACTGACTATGGACTCTTTATGGAAGGTCAAGTTCCTCACTTCCAGCTGGACAACACAAAGCTCAAACCTGTGGTATCATCCAAAGTGAGGAAAAGGGGCTTTGAAATGTTCAAAAAATAAGTGCTGATTGGAAGCATTTTTAAAAGGTAATTCAGGTCACAACTCCCGATCTGATGCCACCCTGGAAAACAGAGGCACAGAATATATTTATACTTGCCTCTGGGGCTTGCTACCCTCCAAGATCAAGACCAAGTCTCACTCAACATTATATCCTTCCAGCAACCAGCACAGCACCTAGCATCAAGACAGAGTATCCAAAAGATGTGGTGAATGGTGGATCCCAGGAAGAAGAAAGAATACACTCCAAAAAAAAAAAAAAAAGAAGAAGAAGAAGAAGTAAAGAATAAACAAAGGAGAGTTGTTTGTGCCCTGGAAGAAGTGGAAAGAATTTGTGGTAAAGAAAGTAATTGACTAGAACTTTGAAGGAAGAAAGGATTAGGATGGTAGGAAAAAAGACAATTGTCATGCTAGAGGAAAGTATAAACAACAGTACAGAGGAAATAAAATGTAGGCATGTTGGCAGCTGCGACTGTGTTATTTCTAATGGATCTTGGAGACGGTTGTGTGCATGGAGTGCTTGCTCTGTGCCGGGCACACGCTGAAAATTTTTAGTTATCTTAGAGTAACTGAGCCCCAACAACAGCCCAGAGTGACAAGTGATGGGGTGGGCTCTGGATGTGGGTCAAATGTGTCCTAATCATAGCTCTCCAATCTACAAAAGCATAGCACTGGGCAACCTAATGAATTTCTTATTTCTTTCTTACATGTGAACAGTCAATGAATCACCCAACATCAGCCATAGTGGATGTTCAAACATCGTTTGTCTTGTCTCTTCTATTGGAGTCCAATGATCCTGGGCAAACTTTGGGTATATTGAGGGCCTTAATGTTCCCTTTTGTTCTTCCTGTACAGTAAGGACCATGGGAATGCAGACTGCCATTCTCGTGCCAAAAAATGCAAGGAACACTCTTCCTCCCAAGCCGGGTCTTCACAGTAGTCTTAACATGGTACAAATTTCAGCTCCTCAACTCCCTTTCCTATCTCTATTTTTATCTCTTCTCTCTCTGTCATGTTCATAGGATGCTTCTCTTGACACAGTGACAGACATGAGGAGGCTGAGTTGAGAGCAATCAGAAACAGATGGAAAAGCCCTGCCAGAAGGATCTAAAATAGAGGGGCTAGAATTCATGTTCCTCTGGTCTCTGCTCCCCAGGGCTCCTTGAAGCCCTGTGAGCAGCGACAGGGGACAGGGCACACACCCTCTCCTTGCCTCTGAGTCTGTGCCCCTAAAAAATTCACTCAAGGGAGTAAATTATTGTTAAGCGGAATACATTATTATTTGAAAAATGCATGCATATTTGATATTGTATTCCAAATGTATCAGTCTTCATTTGTCATTTCAAGGTAATACTTTAAAATCACTTAAACTTTTGTTCATCAAAGCTTGTGTATAAAAGAGATGCTCCAAGTACAAATCCACTCAGCAGAGCTTGGAACACACCCAGATTTTCTGGATGAAATGTGGACTTCAGGGCTGGGAAATGGGAAACTTCAAATTATGGCGCTGAAGCCAGAGACTTGAAATCAATCTTTCCCTTGTTTCTTACCTCATTTTTCGTTCATTTTCATCAACAGCATCTCATTTAATCCTCATAACAACCCTACAAGGGAAGGAGGAAGGGCAGGGTGTTGTCTGTACTTCATGGGTGAGGGAACTGGGGTCCAGCAAGGTGACGGGATTTGGCCGCAGCCTCCCTGGTTGCCATGGTGAATTCCAGTCCAGAAAAGAAGATGTACATAGTGCCAAAGGGAGGAACAGTGTACGTGCTCTGGCAGAGAGAAATCGAAGGATTGATGAGTCCTGGGGGCGGGAAGCACAGCCTGGAGGGTCACAGAGGCCCCTGCTTCGCATCAGTGACTGGCAGCCACCACCAGGCAAGGAGGATTTTCTCATTGCAAATTCGAGACCGCAATGGATCAGACTAACACAGGGCCAGCTCTTTAAATGGATGACAAAAACAAAACAAAACAAAAAAAAATTCAAAGGTACTCTAGTTGGCAAGATGAAGCCTCAGAAAGAAAAGGATTGTAAAAAGAGCAAAATATATAATGAAGAAGCTCTGCACACCCTTCTTTAAAAAGTAACAATAAAAATAAGGCAAGCAGAATGCTACTTCAGTTTCCTGCATGCAGACATCACTGGGATAGGTGGTAACCCGACACGAAGGGCAGCACTAATGAGCAGAATGTCTCCAGCTGGTAGTCTCCAGGTGCACTCACGGGTCCCAGCCTCCATCCCTCACTCCTCCACGCCTGGAGAAGGTGCATACTGATGCCTTCTTGCTTGCGAGTGGCTGCCTCTGCATTCCAAAGCTTGGGAAGGAGATATTTCTAGTCCTGGGGACACTTTGGGACAGGGGTAGCTTTGGGGTGGTTGGTCCCATCTCAGAAAAGTGAGTGGCTCTGCCCCACGAAGATAGATGATCAAGCTGGAAATCGATGAGGGGCCAACAGGCGTCAGAAGCTGACTTGCAGCCCCTAGAGAACAGGCTGATGGCTAATGGCAGCATCCCTCTCTCCAAGTCCTCAGACGGCCTCCTGTGGCCATGGATTTCTCATGTGAAGATAAGCATGACTCACTGTCTTACACAGCCAGGAGCCCGCTGGCAGAGCAGCCGTGGGGATCAGCGCCCTGCTGAGGCCACATGGCCCTGTGAGGTGAGTTGAGCAAGTGAACCTCACTCCAGGTGAGGCCACACCACATGAGCTCATGGCTTAGTGGTCTAGCGAGTGGCCTAACAGCACCGCAGAGCCTGTAGTTCATGTACTCCATAACCATCCGACTCTACCTGTTTGTGAAAGCCCTCTTAGGTCTGGCCAGCACTGCTAAATGTTTTTCTGGACCCCTTATAGCAGGAGTGGCTGTGTGACTTAGCTCTGACTGATTAAATTTGGTCAAGCCCCAAATGGGAATGGACCATCTAGAATAAAACGGATAAAGTTACAACAGAAGACAGTTTTCTTTCTTCCTACCCCTGAATAGCACCAGCCTTCTTGCAACCAGAGGGATAAAGCTAACTGGAAAAAACAGGTTGAGTCCTGGCCGAGGCCCTAGTGCTGGACAGTGGCTCCCAGCACAAATAACCTGGCTTTTGTTCACACCTCCTTCTGGCTTGGGGGGGCAGGCATAACCAACTAGCACCCACTAGGAGGCTCAGAAGTTGCCCTTCAGTCTGAACTTTCTGGAGGGTGGAAGCTCAAGATCATGGCTTAAGCAGGGTCGGTTCCTTCCAAGGGCGCAAGGAATCTATTCCATTTCTCTTCGGAAAATGTAGACCCTGCCTGCTCCCTTTGTCTTCACAGGGTCATCCTACTGTATGTGTCGTGTCCAGTCATCCTGGATTAGTGCTTGTCCTGATGGCTTCATTTTACTTTAATTTCCTTCAAAAAGACCTAGCTTCAGGGGTTGGGCAAGCACAAGGCCCTGAGTTCAATCCCCAGCACACACACACACACACACACACACACACACACACACACACACGTGCTCGAAAAGACCTATCTTCAGATAAGGTCACATCCCAAAGAACTAGGACTCCAGCATGTGGATTTTTGCTGACAAATGCAGCCCATAATACCACCCACAGCAGGGTACACTGTAGTTTGCTGCTGTCTTCGAAAGAATTTGCCATGTGGTACTGGTTTGAGGAACTGCTTGCAGGAAGGCTGGCTACAGAGGTCTGTGGCCACTCCTGGTGGCACTGGTTTGAGTAAAAGGAATATTAGCACCTCCATAGAAGAAGCCGCAGGGTGAGGTCACCCAGCCGGCCAGGAGCACATGGTGCAGCAGAAAGCAGGCAACCAAGCCACATACAGCCCACTTCACAGGACTTTCTGGTCCTCCCTGGCTCGTGTATGTGTCCAAAAGGAACTGAATTGATATGGTCCATGCCTGGCAGTCTGGCACAACTGGAAAGCAGCTTCTATAACAATAGTTATCAGCCCTCTTCCCAGCCAAGGGAAGGTGCCTATGTTGTGGCTGAAGCTGAGGGATGCAGTGAAGGACCAGTGGCCATCCCAGACAGAGGCCCCAGAGTGCAGGCTTTGGAGCCAGGGTCAGACTCGGCTCCTTGCTTACTTCTTGTGTGCCTCTCACCAACCAAATGCCTTCTTCCTCTCTAAACAGAACTGACGATCCCCAAACTTACTGGTTTGGGTTATTGTAAGGAATAAATGACAAATGTTTATGAAACATGGAAAAGGGCCTGACACTTACACATGACTAATGTTTGGCTGTTTGTTTTAAATTTTTATTCTAGCCACAACATTTCATCCAAACCACAGACCCATCACAGAAAACAGAAGGCTGAGCTGTCCAAGAGCCTCCTATTATTTTAAAAGCAAAAATAACTTTAAAGGGGGAATGACATCAAACAATGAGGTTGCTTGCAATCAGGTGACTCTTGGAACTTTAATGGTGAAGAGCAAAAATTATAGAGAAAATCACTACCGTGTCCTCCTGCGAACCTCCCTCTTACTGTTCGCAGCGCTGGCATTTTAATGAGGGAGCGAGGAGCAGGGCCAGCACCACCACCGGGCTCTCTCCCACTTAGCCTGCCAGTTTCCAGTCCAACTCGGGAGTGGGGCGGGGGGGGGGAAGTGTTGAGGAGTCACAGCCTGAAAGCGCCCCACCCCCGCCTTTGACTCCTCATCTTTGCAGAGAATGTTGCTTGTGTCCTGCAGTCCAGGCTCTCTGGAGGAGTCAGTCCTTCACCCTGTTTTCAAGAACTGTCACTCACCAAGAACCTACTGTATGCAAAGCACTGTGCCTACCTCTGGGGTATAGATATGAACGAGGCTGGCCTTGCAAATGACAGGCACGGGGCAGAATTATACAGTATTATGGTGCGGTAGAGCTGATCCAGGATGACAGAGTCCCAGGAAGGGACGTTGCATCTGCCCTGAGCTAGGGAAGACTTCCTGCCAGACAGAGTAACCTAAAACTGAAGACCTGTTAATGTTCCAGCCATATCAGGTCCCTTCTCTGACCCAAACCTGATAGGTAAGTTTTAGGAGTGAAACACCTCGTCCTTACAGAGGTTTAGAAATGTCTCTCTGTCTCTGAGCGCATCTCCAGCTGCTGCTCCTCTCTTCACTCCCCTGTGGCCGCGATGGCCCTAGATATGTCAGAGTATGTTCTAGAACAGGGTCTGTGCTCCAGCTGGCCCCTGTGCTGGAAGGTTCCCCTCCTTATCTCCACTGCATCATTTCCAGGAGTTACCTTCTCAGCAAGACCTGAGCTGGGCGTACCTTAAAGCTACGCCTCCTCCCTGCCTTCCCAAGAGTCTCAGATCTTACTTTCCTTCTTGCTTTGTACTTATCATTATTGTTAATTATAATTTCACTATAACAGTACTACATAGTTTTAAATATTTTGTCTATATGCCCCATCTCCTCTTATTAGATATAAAAGCATAAAATTTGCCTCTTCCTGTTTGCTGGGGTATCCCGGTATATAGTGTGTGCTATTAAAGTGATGAACCGATGGATGAATGAATTTAGGACTTAGAGGGTATTGGAAATAACTATGAAGAGAAGATCTGGACCCGCACAGCCCCTACAGGTCATTCCACCCTCAGGCTTGGTGAACCTTCATGTGGAACCTCAGAAGACACAAAGTATATCAGGACGGTAGGAGGCACTCGGGGCTCTTCAGCTCCACCTCAGCCAACCACAGCAATGTGGGGCTATTCGTCACCACGAACAGATCTGGTCTGGCTTGGGGGTGCTCCCAGGTCCGCTGGAAGCGTTGGCTGCTGATACACATCCCACAGCAAGGAATGTTGCTCAGTGGGGGTACCTGCTGGTTCTGGAGCTGGCACCTCAGCTGAGAAGCCATCTCAGTCATTGAGCACCCCTGGGAGATGGGGTACTCTCTGCCCCTCGACTGTCTCACATGCAAGTGGGCTGGCCAATACCTGCACCTTGTGGCCGTGTGAAAACTAAGTAAGAACAGGCCACTCAACCACTTGCCAGGCTCAAACATAAACTATAATAAATGTTAATGAGGGTATTTTGATAGTGCAGAGAACTCTTTTACCCTGACTTCTATGGCTGCTAGAAAAATCACCATAGAGTCAGTAGCTCAAAACAACATACATTTCATCTGTTGCCATTCTGGATGGCAGATGGCTGGACTCAGTCATGGGCTAGAACCAATGCTTGGGTAGGGCCCTGCCTCGGAATGCTCTGGGGAGAACGTGTTTCCTGCCTCGTCTGGCTTTGAGAATTGCATCCTTGGTTCCCGGCCCCTCCTCTGCCCTCAAAGCCAGCAGCACAGCACAGAACATGTTCCATGATCATTTCTCTGCTCCTATCCCTGTCAACTCCCTGTCTGCCTCCCTTCTGTAAGGATACTCACGATTGCATTTAGGGTACACTGTGATAATCCAGGATGATCTCTTCATTTCAAGGCCTCTGACATAATGATATCTACAAAGTCCATACAAGGTGATATTCACGAGTGCCAGGGCTTAGAATCTGGATTTATTTCAGGGCCATTTTTCAGCCTACCACAACTTCCAACTCATGTAAACTTCAGGACCAAGGAAGGATGGGGTTACTGGGTTGAGATTTGAACGACAGGAAACCAGACACAGTGACAAAATTGGAGACGAGCCTCCTAGAGGGAACAAACAGCATATTCAAGGACCCAGAGAAGAAGGAAGGGAATGACTATGAGCTTTCGTCCATGATGCGTCAACAAGTTTAAGGAGGAAAGTTTGGAGACCCCCCCAGTCACGGTGGGGTGGCCTGGACCAGGGTCAGCTTGACTTCTAAAACAAAACAGGGATGCTATTAAGTGAGATCCACAGAGGCTGTTCTCCAACATGTCTTCAGTGGCACCTGCAGGAATAACATCACAGGGTTACAGTTCACTACTCTGTCATTTTTAGTTTGTGTGCTGGTCAAGATGAAATTACATTTTTCAGCAGTATTTACTTTTTAATAGAAACACGGCTGATTATCTGTAACCCTAGTCATATCCGTCTTGCAGTGACAACTCCACAGCAAGTCCCTTAGCTGGGCGTGGTGGCACACGCCTGTAATACCAGCACTCAGGAGGCTGAGGCAGGAGGATCACCATGAGTTCAAGGCTAGCCTGGGCTACATAGTGAGTTCAAGGTCAGCCTAAACTTCTGAGCAAGGCCTTATCTCAAAAAAAAAAACCAGAGCAACTCTCTTGAGTCGTGTGCAATGTTGGGAGAGCATCTCTGCTTGCCTCACTTCTATGAGGAAAAGGCATTCTCTAGGAAGAGACAGTATTACACGGAATAATTCTGGTCTTTTCCTCACCCCACCCCCACTCAGTACTCTACAATCCCCCACCAGTGATCTAGACACCTTGACAGCCGCAAGGCTGCCTTAGCCAGGGGTGTTGCACAATATTATAAGACACAGGCGCTTGATCCCGGCTTCTCTCTCTCCTGCTGCTCTGTACCACTAAGTATTCTGGACCATGCCAGCAGCCGGAAGGACATGAAGGCAATTCTATTTTGCCTAGGGAAAGGACCTAAGGTCTAGACCTGCTGTCTAGAGTTAGAGAAGAATAGTGTTTACTCTCAGGCTTTAGCCATCCTTTCTAACATCAAATACCTTTGAATCAGCAATCACTGACTTATGGACACATTTAGGGGGAAAGGTAGTACCTTCTTGGGAATATATGGGCCAAAGAACTCTCAGAAATCAAGGGAAATTTTCTGGAGAATGATGAAGCTTGAGCTGTGAGTGGACACAGATAGGTGCATGGACAGGGGAAATGGGCAGGCCTTCAAAATCATCCACTACATCCATCCATCTTTTGCACATTTCTTGCCTCAGCCATGGATATTTGAATAGGGTTCTCACTCAAGATGCTTAAACCATGTTCTTGGAATGTGCAGTTCTGTTTCTCTGTGTGTATGTGTATCTTTTTCTCTCTGTTTCGCTTTTGTATTTCTAAACATGTAACTAACAGCCTCAACTATCTGCTGCTGAAATAGAATGTGAGTTATTAATTGGACAAAGTATAACTATGGCAAGAAAAATCCATGTGAAATGTACTGTAAAAATTCCAGATCAACAGTCTTCACCTGTACAGGCATTTCCTATCTCAGAGTTCTCACTGCTGAGAACTCACTCATTTGCCAGTAGGCCTCTGCCAATCAAAGCGTAGACACCTAGGGGTTCAGTCACTTAATGGCACATTGATTTCATTGGATCTTTCTGTTCTGAGGCCATTTGGACCGTGGTTGACATATGCTTTTAGCATGCATTTCTCTTTCTCACATATTCTCTTAGCATGCATTTCCTCGCTCTCAGTGCCTCATCCAGCACCTTGTTCTGGAACTCCAGCCATCTCCAGAATCATGATATAGAGCCATGCATCACATTGCTTCAGACCCGGGGGCCCACTGTGCAGCCATGAAGTCATGGCAGCAGGTACATGGCTCATGGGATTTACTGGTCCTGTGACATGCCGCATCATCTATAACTGACCTACCCCTTCCACAGCTGACAATTAAGAAGGCTTCCTTTAGATATTAGAGGAGTTTCCCCTCACTAGTGGATTAGAGACAGTACTGGATGTGGAGGAAAGAGATCACTGGAAGACAGTTGTATCTGAGTGAACTATCCACTAATGAATTTCACTGACGGTGTCATCTCTTTGGGAAAGATGACCTGTAGATAGGCAGCTTTTTAATTTTAATTTGTAATTGTCCATTGATAAAGATACTGATATATACGTATGGGATAAGAAGTGATGCTATGATTTATGAATACAAACTTTGAAGTCAGTTGCTGAGCTCTGTGAATCGGTTGCTATGGAAATCCCCTCTTCTTTCTCCTGGTCAGTGTGACTACATGTTCAGGAAGTGAGGACAAGCAGGGAAGCATTTTGTCTGCTTTGGCAACTCGCTTTCAGGGTTCTTTGTTTAGAGCGTGTCCTAGCAAAATCGGTTCTCAGCATGAATGCACCTAAGTTCCCATATGGGATTTTCTACAAATTTGCTACGTGGTCTTGGGAAAATTGATCATGCCCTCTGACTTTCTTCTTGAAAATGCAGTGGAATAGGTAGCATACATGTGCTAGATAGAGACCATCTGAAAAGCATCTAGTCCAATTTCTGATCTCACAGGAGAGAAAAATAAGTCTTAAAGAAGAAGGGCTTGATCACTGTTTCTGGAAGCCTTTGAGCTCCAAATCCTAAACAATTCACCCAAGCTCTTCAGAAAGAGCCGATATTAGATGCATAGAGGCAGCCCAGCCTGACGGGTACAGATAGATGTTCCCCGGGAAGTGCCGCCAACAGCAGAGACAGAGCTTGAGTGGAGTGTGCTTCAGAATCCTGTTCATTTCAATTTGAGTCCAACTCCCTAGGCAGTCAATAAGGAGGAAGACAAGCTGCCAGCATGGCAGGAAACGGTGGAAACTTCCATCTTTCTGAGACTGACACTCTGAGACCCTGAACATCAAGTGGTGGGACGCATTATCTTCTGAGTTTCTCATCAGAGGCAGCCTTGATTCTGCTTCGTGAAAGAGCTGCATTAGAAGTAGAAAGAGGAAAGAGAGAGTGTCAAGAGAGAACCCTGGAACCAGGAAACCTATGCTTGGACACCAAGGATTTTGGACCTAGAAGGATAGGAAAGTTTGCCTGTTCCACAGTTAATATTTACAAAGAAATATTTTAACAAATATCTTTGGTGCCAAACTAACTTTTTCAGCTTCCTGCGTAAGTTCTGCTTGCTCTGCCTGGTCCTGAAATGCTGACATCATCTGGTTGCTAGGCTTTGCTCCCTTCTTTCCTATTTTGGGGTTACCCCTCCTTAGAAGATCTGATACAAACTGTTGATCTGCTTGCCAAGAAAAGGTCATAAACATGTGAAAAATGCAGCTCACAATTGCCTGGTGTTAAAAATCTCGGTCTATATACATTGGAGGGTTCAATTCACTCGCACTCTAGTAGCTTCATTATACTTTACTTACAAATCTGTAACTCTAGCCCGGAATTTTTCTCAAACATCGCCCATCTGTAACCCAAAACACCCTCTTCCATCTATATGATGAGTATTATTACACTATCCATACACCCCACAGGATTCTGGGAGTGTGGACTGAACTATCCAGCAGAAAGGCCTCAGCACTTTGTGAGGTGTTATACAAGCATCTTGAGGCGGCTGGATTGTGGTTGTAAGTTCAGGAGAAGACCAGCCTCATAGAAGGGGAGTTGTCTTTGTCCTTTTCATCCAAAAGGGAGGAGGAAGGAATGGAATTTTGTATGAAAAAATGTCTTGGAAGGATAAGACAGAAATTTTTCTCAAAATGAGAGTTGACCCAAAGTAGAAATTCAGAACACAGTAAGATTCATATACCTGCTTCTTGGCTGCTAGGACTGATTTTAGAGGAGAGTTTTGGTTGTCAACAACATATTCCCAAACTGTGTGTGTAACAGAGGTACATTTGGAAACAGGTGTCGCTCCCTACCTGCAGTGTACAGTGGAACATTTCCTGGGTGACAAGTGCGACATCTAAGTCTTCCACAAAAATAATGAGAAATGGAATCTCCCCTACAAAGTACTTATGAAATGAGCTCATAGAGCTAGTACTTGGTTCTCTAACACCCTTACTCATCTCTCACTTTGGACTGAACAGAGGCCTGGGGAAAGTGAAGGCTTTGGAATCTTTCTGATTAGTTTAATCTGAAATCATTTCCAAGTGCTGTTTTTCTGTCCCTGTTTATTCTAAAAGGCCTTAAACAACCTCACAAAAGTTTCAATGAAGACTTCTCTATGATTTAAAATGAAGATTAATTCTAAATGTAGGCTTATGGTTTATAGAAATGAGAGCAGTATGGGAACAGAAACTTGCTGAGCAGATCAGAGAAGAAAAAGAGGTGTTTTACCTGCACAGCAAAGTTCACAAATGACTTTTCTTCAGCTGTGAGTGAGCTAATTACTAATGCGGGTACCTCTGTGTTTATGGTCACTTTGTCAAGATCCTCTGCGGTGCTAGATTGATTGACCTTTTGCTCTAGAGGATGCCTGCAAAACTTCACTTATTTGAGATTAATAAATCGAGTCCTTGTTAAAATCATCAATAATAGGAAAGACTGTGCGTTTTAGACACATCCTTGAATAAGGCTTCGGATCGGTGGAGTTAGGGAACAGAGAACACTGTATTTAATCTTGAAAGTTAACTTTCCATTTTCTCATGTGTAAAAAGTACATTGATAATAGTACTATTTAAAAGTGTATTGAAGATTAAATATGATAATGTATCTGAAGTGCTCAGCATCTTGCCTAGCTCCTAGTAATATTTCCAGTGACTATCTATAATTAATATTCAGTACTTCTAACTTTAAATTTATGGTTAGGATGAAGTAATTTGTTTCTAAAGTTATATTAGAATGCAAAAGACCTAAAGTACCCCAAAAATTTTGAAGAAAAAGTTGGAGTATTCATAATACTTAATATCAAAATTTAATATTAAGCCAGATCATTCAAGAAACAGTAGCACTGGTAATACCAATATGTAAATAGTTGAATGAAACAATAGGGCAAATGATATATAAGTTTTATTTGCTATGCCAGTGGAGAAAGGAATAAATTTTCAACAAGTGAAGCAGAAAGAATTAGATAAATCTAAGAAAAAAATCAGCCCCTTGCTTATTCTATCCAGAAAAATTTCAAGATGGACTGTAACATAAAGTTCTAAACTTCCTAGGAGGAAATGTAGAAGAATCTTATAATTTGAGATAAGAAAACAATTTTAATAAGGACTCAGAAAATAATACATTAAAATTAGTTTCCCACCTCACCAAGCACAGGGCTAATATAATGAAAAGTTAATCACAGATTGGGAAAAGTGCTCCAAATGTATGTATCTGACAAAGGACTTGCATTCAGAATACATGCACAAAAAAAACTCCTTTAAATCATTAATAAGACAAATAAGCCTCCTTAAAAGTGGCAAAAGACACCTCAAAAAATAAGAGGTGAATATCAACATGAAAAGGTCCAAAATCATTAGTCATCATGAAAATGTAAATTAAAAGCACAACAGATGTGTAGTTTCCTACACACTAAAATGGTTAAAATTTCGAAACTAGAATCACAAAGTACTGGAGAGTGTGTGACACTCTCCAGCAAGAATCATATCTTGCTGGTCAGAATGTAAATGGTTCAAGTCTTTGGATGATGGTCAGTTTCTTATAAAGCAAACCATGAAGCTATTATATGACTCAGTAGTTCTACCCTTGGGTATTTAACCAAAAGAAATGAGAAATCATCTTCACAAAAAGTACTTGTATAAGCATATTTATAGCAGTTCAATTAATTACAGCCAACAATTGGAGGCAAACAGAATATTCATCAAAGAAAGAAATGAATAAACATACTGTGATATATTCCTACAATGGAAAAATGTAATCAACTACCGACACACTAACAACGCAGATCAATAACACAGATGCCATGCTCAGCACGAGAAGCCAGGCACATAAGAGCAGCGCATGTGGCAGACTACTCCACCCACATAAGGTTTAAAATAAATCTGTGATGAGAGAAATACAAGCGCTGTTTGCCTAGAGGAGAGGAGCATTAATTTGGTGGTAGAATAAGGGCATTTTCTGGTGTGATACTTTCTGAAATTTGATTGAACTCTAGTCTCACGAGTATATACATTTATCAAAACTCACAGAATTGCATACTTCAGCTAGGTGTGGTGGTACTTGTCTGTGAGCCCAGCACTCCGGGAGGCTAAGGCAGAAGGATCACAGGTTCAAACCCAGCCTGGACAACTTAGCAAGACCTTGCCTCAAAACAAAAAATAATAAAAAGGACTAGGCATGTAGCTCAGTATGAAGGCCCTGGGTTCAATCTTCACGAATCAATCAATCAAACAAACAAACACTTTAGAGTAAATATTCCATTCTATATACATGTTATCTCAATAGAAATTGTTAAATGCTAAACAATTTTGATGAGCTCTTGCCGAAAGTTACTCAGTGAATGGGACAGAATGAAGATTAGAAACCAGGTCCCTGACTTCTTAGTCAGTGCTCCTTCCAGTATATTGGACTAATGCCCATCAACAGTCCCACCGCTCGTGATGCTATGGCCAATACGAGGATCTAAATATTCTCATTTAAACCTTGATGGAATCTTCATGATGTAATCTTCATAAGCATCATGGATGGTACAAATTATTCAAAGGGAGGAAGCCAAGGATCTGAAGAATCACAGTAAGGGCACTGGATCTGGAATCAGAAAGGTCTCTCTCTGCAGTACCATCCTGTGCAGCCTGAAGACATTCGCAGCATCGTTGGGTCGAACTAGATGTTCTTCAAGAGTCTTTCTAGCTCTACTCTTCTGTAGTGTAAGTGCCACAAAACATCTGCCTGTCTAAATTCGCAGAACTCTTTCCCTCTTGGCCCAATGTATGCAAAATCCAACATTTACAATGTCTAGTCAGACTTTGCTAGAGACTGCAACAAGGTGCTCTTTGGAGCTCAGAGAGTCATATTACCAACCTCTGGAGAGAGACTAACACCAGGTGTGGCTCTCCTCTAGTTAGTACATCCCCATTTGCTTTTCTCTCTGCAAGTCCCATTGCCATCACTGGGAGATTTCTGTAGTTCCCTCAGGCAGGAAACCTGGGAACTGTCGCATATTGAGGTGGGTTTTAGTGCTGGCAAATATAATACCAGCATCCAATGTGCTAAATGCTCCCTGTTCATTAGGTTTAATTAATCTTCACAAGTACCACATGAGGAAGCCACCATTATTCCTCTCAGTATTCAAGTCAAGAAAGAAATTGAAAAAGGTCACATGACTATGATGTGCTAGGTATAGGATTTAAAGGAGAATTTTTACCTTCAAAATTTGTTTGTGAAACCTTTCCTGTGCTGCTATTCCCACAGGGTAGCCTATGAAGGCCCCGAGTAAACACCCAGACACTTGGTCAAGCCACTTTTCAAATCATTACTCAAAAGGAATGAGAGGCTGGGTGCCATAATGATTTATAGAGATAGAGAATGTGTGCCTGAATGGTAGACCTAGGCTCGGGCCCCAGAACTTCCTCAGGACTCTTTGGCCCTCTGTGCTGAGCTGCTTCCCAGTGGCAGCCTCCACCCTACAGGTCAGGAATGAGTGAGTGCCACCTTGGGGGCCCTTGTCATCACAGAATAGAGTCAGACCCAGAAATATCGCAAGGCCTTGGACATCCATTCCGTGTAATCTCTTGCCCTGGCCCTGAAATCAGTTAGATTTGCTTTTCAAACTCTAGAAGCATATGTAGGCTATAGCCTTTTTCCAAAATCACCAGAACTTGTAAAAATGATTTCACAATTTGCCAACTCCCTAGCATCCCCAGTTTAGTCATTCTGCCTTCCTGAAAGGTGCCCTGGTGTCTCTCTCCATGGCAAGTGCCAAGGGTGTATCCCCAAGCCCAGAGTCAGGGACCAGCTGGCTGTGGGTGACAGGTCATGTTACAAGAGCCTCTGAAGAATTCACCAAAGAGGCCAGGGCGGAGCCCAGCCCTACGTTTATCGATGAGGGTGGCAGTTCAGGCTGACAGGAGAGAATAACAATTAAATGCATAATACAAAACTGTTCCCTACAATGTATTGGATGCTGCCTGAAAAATAGATTTGGAACCAAAGCAGAACTGTCATTGCTCTCATGGGTCAAACAAGGCTTCTACTGAGACTTAATGTATCATCAAGACTCCTGGCAAGTGGCAAGTCATGATCCTAGAGACAGTGCATCCTAGATTAGAAAAGCCAAAGCCACGGGATCCCAGAAGTCAGTGATGTTCAGGACTGCAGCAGGGTATGTGCAACAAATAGGGCAGGACATGAATGAGGTCCAGGTTGAGGATGATGTGGAGAAGGCGAGAAGGATGGCCGGATCTGACAGAGTTCAGAAGTCAAAGGGCACATCTGCTCATGAAAAGACATGCAAGGTTACAATCTGGAGAAAGGGCATTTCAGCTGCGATCTGAAGGCTTGGCACGAGTGTCCGCGGGAGGGAGTAGAAGAGGAAGGTCTTTACAGGAAACAAACTGCAAGCTCAGAAACCATGATGGGCTGGACCGTGGAGCCTTCGTGAAACAGAAAGTTCTGATGAGCTGCAGCATGAGCCATAGGTAAGGAAGACTGCAGGGTTACTGGATGCCAGGTCTTCGTCCTAAGTTGATGGAAAAGCACTAGAGGTCTTGAGCAAGAGCAATGATCAAGTACTCCATGTCGTGAATTAAGACAGCAGTCTGCCTCTTAGGAAAGAGAATCAACGAATGCATGCCTATTTACTGTAGAAAGAAGTATAAATTGTCTGAGCACCAAAACAGTGGGGTGAAATGGATATTAAACCGTTTAGAGTGGTTTTCTCTGTGAGACAGATTTTGCTTTTCATATTATACATTTCTGTATCTTACACATATCATACAGCGCTATATTTTGCACTTTCTGAAAGGAAAAAAAAATGTGTTTTGTTTTGATTTTTTAAAATGAAGTCTCTGTGGACAATGCTTTTCCAGACAATAGGAATGAACTGTAGAGGAAATTGCCCTAATGTCACCCAGACTGGACTGGGCATGCTTTAAACCAAAATAGAAAGATCTTCTGATGATGTAATTTTTAAAGTGTCCTTGACATTCTTGGAGGTTTTAGCAGGCCCAAAGAAAAGGGAAAAAATAGAGTCATATTGCTGTCAGGGCCTCACAGTTGCAACAATTCAACTCACATTTTTACCCCTGCAGAAAATGAAGCTCTGAGGACCAAATACTTCGAAGATAAATCCATTCAATAATCAATAGCATCTCTAAATATCAATCATAATCGGTTAGACCCATATATTTTAAGAAGGTTTCAATCATTAGTAGTAGCAAACCTTTGGTAAAATAAGAATACATCTAAACAATTTATGTGCAAGTTCATCACAAAAAATATAAGAAAAACTAAAATAAAAACTATAAAGTAAAACCTCCACAAATGGAAGGAGATACATACTCTCAGAAACACACAGTCACACACACATGCAGAAGGACCAAGGAAGGCTTGCCACCACCAGCAGCAAAATGAACTGACATGATGGTCATCCATATGTCTTAATTAGATTGAATCTATGGGAAATGGGTCAATTCTTCCCATATGTTAACCATACAGTCATCGTCATTCCAGTACAAATCCCAACAGGATTGCTTGGTTTGTTTGTTTTTCTTTTAAAATCAGTTGTATTAAGAAATAATTTACATTAAATAAAATGAATCCCATTTCAAGTGCACAGTTTTGTGAGCTGTGACAAACATCTACATCAGTGTAACCACCCACCCAACCCTTCCTTTACCTCAGAGAGGAAAGGGCGTCTACAGTGCTAAATGATTCAACTTTTGCTCCCCCATAGTCATAGCCATGTAAAATCCTCCAGTTGTTTTTACTCCCTCCCCTGCTGAGCAGTACCATTTTTATAAACCTCACATATATATTTATATAAAGCTTTGACTCTTCATTCTATTCCACATTTCTATATTTTCATATGAGATCATTTTCTTCTGCCCTAAGAACATCTTTTGTTATTTAATTCACTATGCAGATATTACATCTTTTTCATTCTCTCTCTCTCTTTTGCTTGCTCTTTTTATTTTGCCTTCATTTTTGAAGTTATCTTTGCTAGATGTGGAATTATTGAATGGAATTAGTTTCCCTTTAGCATTCTGTGCAACCTTGACTTATTACAAACCTAATAAAAAATATTCCTTTACCAGGTCCCTTATAATGCTAGGAACATGAAATATACAATTGCCAATTATTTCCTGCATATTTTCTGCCATTTTTGACTACAGTAGATCAAGGATCCACATTGTAATTACTAGGTAAGCACTAGGAAATTCATAACAGGTGTGTAACAAACAATTCTATAAATGGATAAAAAGAGCAATATTTTTTAATCCAAAAGAAGCAAACAAATGAAAAATAGAAACATATGATAAATAGGTGGGTCAAATAGGAAATGACTAGTAAAGAGGCAAATAAAACCCCAAATACAAGAGTGGTTATTTTAATTTAAATGGATTAAGCATTTCAATTAAAATCCTGAAATCACAAGAATACATATAAAAGCAAATCCAACAATATTTTTATGTATAGGAATCATACTTTAATTAAAAGGAAACAGAAATAAAGTACAAAGTTATCATAAAAATATCAACCAAAGGGAAATGGGCCCAGCTATATGAATATCAGACAAAGTAGACTTTAAAGCAAGAACATTATTAAAGAAAAGAAATATTTTCCTAATCAAAAAGGAGTTAAATCACTAGGAAGAAATAACAATTCCGAATGTGTATGTAGCTTTAAGACCTGCACAGCAAGACACACAAAACCTGAAGGAAAAATGTAAAAATCCACAGTGATAGTGGATTCTCACTTCTCACAACAGGCAATAGGTCAAGCTGGGGAAAAGGTCACAGAGATTAAGGAAATACCAAAACAACAAAACAGAGTTACTTAACACATAGTAAACACTGCACTCAGCTGTCTTCATATGATGGATTATGAAGTGAACCTTCAAAAAAATCCAAAGGATTGAAATTATTCAGATTATACCCAGTGATTATAGAAAAATTAACTAGAAATACATATCAGAAAGATAATTTTAAAATCACACATTTTAAATACTTGTGAATTAATATACTTTCGCACAACCTGAGTCAAGTAAAAAAATTACAAAAAATAGAAGGCTTTTGAACTGTACATTAAAGATACAAAGTTTAACATAGAAAAGCTGTTATAATGCAACTAAACCAGCCTCAGGCAAAAACATATTGCCTCAAGTAATGTGTTAGAAATGGAGAAAGGGTGAGATGTTATTCATCTAATTTTTCCCAAGAAACTAGAAACAAAATTGAATAGGAAACATAGAATAGGAAATAAAATAATGGAGAACTGAAATCAATAAAACAGGAAAAAAATGTACAACAGAGAAAATCAAAGCCAGAAGTCTGTTTTTTGAAGACAGTAATAAACTTGATTAAAAAAAAAAAAACTCAAAACATGCACTAAGATGCCAGGGACCAAAAGGGAGGGAATGACTGCAAATCCTTATACATCACCGAGAAGAGTCTATATAAGAAAAACTACTTTGAGAAGCAATTTGATTGTGCGTTCAAAATTTGAAGATCTTGTAATTACAAGTGGAGGTCTAAATCAAAAGCTAGTGGTTGTAAAACCTGGAAAAGAATTGTTTGGCAAGATAAAAAATCAAATAAAAACAAACCAAACACTAAACAGATTAATAAATCCAATGTCTAGGAGTGGCACCGCAGTTGGGAATCACTGCTCAGAAGAACATAAACGTTATGAGGAAGCATGTGCCTAAGGAGGCATAAACGTTCTTTGTTCTACCTATAAGAGAGAAAAAAAAAATAGAAACTATGCAAATATCTATCAACAGAAGAATTAATAATAAATTTGAAAACATTTCACACTGGAATATTGTGCAGTGCTTAAAAATGAATGAACTATGTCTGAATGTATTAACATGGATAAATCTCACAAAGTACAAAGAACAATTTTCATTAAGACAAGTACATTGTGATACAAGATTTATAAAGTTGGGAAAGATGTAGCAATCTGCTATGTATTTAAAGTAAGTGACAAGAAATTAGAAAGGAGACTATTATTAGAGAAGATGGGAGTAAGGGGGAGGAGGAGCGAAAAGGTGGGTAATGAGGGGATGCATATGATTGAGATACATTTTACACATTGAAACAGAAAGCAAGTAACTAATGGGGAGGGTGGGACAAAGGAACTGATGGGAGCGTAAGATTATCAAAAAAAAACCCTATATTATGTATATTATGTATGAATCAGCCAAAATGAAATACAGTAAGCTGTATAACCAATATGGATTAAACAAATATTAAAGGAAAAAATAAAAATGACAAAAGTATAAAGTAGAGCATAGTAGCTAAGAACTCAGAATCCAGTTCAGATATTAGCTTTCCTCCCAACAAGGATGACCTTGGCAATTGTGCAATTTCTGTGCACCTGGCTTTTTTTCTTTATAAAATGAGGATACTATTACTGCTGCCTCACAGGATTGTTGTGGGGATTGAATGAGCCGATCGATGTACGTGAAGTGCCCCCCAGCTTATCACAAGTGATTTGTAGTTTTCTGCTGTTACAATTGTTACAGAGCAGGCTTCAACTACAGTATATCCATAACGTTTTCTTAAAAATCCTCCTTAGCAAGTATGGTGAGATGTTAGGATTTAATAGAACTGGATGGTGAGTATACACGTTTGCTAACATGGTGTCCTGCTCTTCTCTGCAATGTGAGGCTCCAAGAGCATGTTGATGAGGCAAATCCTCAGCAGGGACACACTGCCCCGCTTGGCTTCGCTTGCCTGTGTCCTGGTGAAGGCAGTGGTCATACTCAGGGGTTCTGTATCCACAGCAAGCAGCGTCCTAAAATCCCAAATTCATCTCACTCCAAATATCTGGCCCCAAATTTGTCAAATGTGATGCACGAAATTAAATTCGTAACATGGACTAGAATCATTTCTATTCTAAGCATAGACATACTAACCTGCCCATGATGGTTTCCAAAGGCCCTTGTGATTCTTTAATTAGTGTTTGGTTGTGCTGGCTTATGTTTTCACCCCACTCACCTCTCCTTTGGTGACTTAAGACCAGAAACCTCAGTGGTAAACTGCAAGGACTTCCTACCTCACTGGGAATACAATGCAAAATCAAATATCTGCATCTTTTGCATATATTCGCCACCCTCCCCTTTGCTCCCCAGCCTAGCCACACTCGAAACAGTTTTGGTTTTGACTTTTCCCTCATCTCTGCCCAGTGTTGCTCTGCTGGGTGTCTGTGTTCTGTGGCCCCCTGTCTCCCTTCCTCCAGGTCCTTCCTCTGGGGTCTGCTCAGAGAAAGCTCCTCCCTAACTTACATGCCTAGATGGCCACCTGCCACCATGACTCCTTACTGATCCGGGTCCATTTTCTTACTGGCTCTGACCTAGGCCAGCCCAGGACCCAAGGAAAGGCTTCAAATGAAGATCACTGTGTGGAGTTATTTGCAAGCTGCTGGTCCAATCCTACATAAGGTACTATCTATTTCCCTCCAATGGCAAATAGACGATGAGAACCACTTCCCAGGTCCAGTTAGAATTGAGAAGTCCCAGAATCCTCAGTTTCCCAAAAGAATGGAGGGACAGGGTGTCACAGAGTCCTAGTCTTCTCTGTTCCACCCCAGCTCTGCCCCTGTCAGGCAGTGGGGTGCCTATGTGGGCCGCCTGGCTCACACACCCAAGCCCCATTTACCCTCTCCACACTCTGCATTTTGAATAGCTCAGGCACCCTGAGGCCCAGAGTGCATAGAGCTAGGGGAAACAGACCCTGCCCTGAAAGCCAAAGGCCTATGTCCTACCTAATACGAATTCACACAGGAGCTCTGAAGTTCCCTGGGCAACATTTTAACTGACCCCACATGCAGTTAAGCTCTGCCTGCTATTCTGGGTGGGCGGGCAGAGCTCATTACCCGAGAAGCAGCTGGGTCCACAGGCAGCTGGCACACCTGATGCAAACTGGTAGCAATACAAGAAGTGGTCCCAGTCATGTGATGATATGGGGTCACGGCAGGCTGCACCCCCAGTGTGGGGAGGGTTATGAGCATATTCTGCGTCTCTAGGCTCACAGTCACACTCTGGGTCTGTCTGAGTTTTGTGCCTTTGGACAAGTTATATAACTGTCCCTGCCTGTGCAGAGGGTGTTGGAGGTGAGAGCTTGCGTTAGTACAAGTGATTAGACCAGGGCCAAGCAGTGATTAAATCCCTGAGAGGTGTTAGGTGGCTGCAGTGGCAGTAGCCTTGAAAGAACTTGTTCTTCCTGTCACCAAATCCCGGTGGCTTATAATAGAATCAGGGAACTAATATCCAGATTAAAAATCCCTTTGAAAATACACTCTGTGTTCTGCAGTTCATATTTCATAAGCTTTCAGAGGAAAGAAAGGAGAGTGGGCAGTGGAGCCCCTCAGGAAAGCTGCCTGGAGCAGGTGGGAGCAAGGGGAGCCCTGAGGATGAGGGCATTGGA